>JASVEL010010049.1:0-213399 GCA_032618575.1 Nicotiana noctiflora
ATCATGACCTCGAAATGCTAATCCTTGAATTATAAGAAGTCTTACTACATTAACTGAAGCAGTTAAGCGGATCCAATACTCATGCTTAAGTTAACTAGATTGCCTCTCAAATGAAGATTGAATAGACCATTGTTGCCGCAAATATTGGCATTTCTTTTTTGACTCATTGTTAATGCAACTCGACCCATGTTTCTCAAAACTATTCTTTTTATACCAATTCTTAAACCCTATACTTGAAAATACATCACCTCCACCCTGATAAATATTACTATATTTAAATAGATAACAATACAAACAATATGTTGCATCTTTACTTACACTGTACTCCAACCAATCATGATATTCATCATCAAGCCATTTAGGATTAAATCGATGCATTGATCCAGAAAAGTTTGTTTTAGGAAAGTTTAGAAGCCGGGGTTGACAAGGACCTTGTCGAAGGAATTCTCTTCTAATAACATCGCGATGATTTGGATGGAAGTCCAGGATTTGAGTTCTTTCCCCTGGGTCAAACTTTAAAGAAGTCAAATCATATTCATCCGAATATGGTACTTCTAAATGGTTGATATTCTCTTCCTGGATAGGTTGAGTATAAGAAGCCAAATTTGGTTTTGGTGCTTTGGTAAAACACCTCTTCACTGAATTTTGAGACCGAATTATAAAGTAGGAACATAGTTAGAAAAATTGATATATCAATGTTGTATCAAACTATTAATGGCACGAGAGGCAGGAGAAAGCTTTGTTGATATTTTTTACTAGCCTATATTTGTATAATAATATAAAAGCATCAACAGTTGGCACAAAGCATACCAAACATACAATCTAACTTCTTCAATACTTATTTGTTAAAACTAATAGAGGGATTCTATTGGCACAAAGCATACACAAACTTCCATTCTTTCAAGCCTCTAAATACACAAACTTCCATTCTTTTAAGCCATATGAAGGGATTCTTTAAGCATTAATTTTTTTACCTTTTTAGTTTGAATTAAGGTTTCTTTAAATAACCAAGAACTTGCTAGGAGCGGCAACAGGAATTCTAAAGTAACAGGAGTGGCAACAGAAATTCCGGATGCCAATTCCTAAATTGCAACAGGAGCGGCAACAGAAATTCTGAAATTACGGCAACAAAAAAATTATAAAATTGACAGGAAATTTACCTAGGATGCCAATACCATGATAAAAGAAATTCCGACAACAGGAGCGGTGTCCGACGATGAGGCAGCGAAGAAAATTGAGAAGCATCAGCCAGCGAATTGCAGCGAAGAAAAATGGTGGTTGGCGTCTCTAAGGCAGATCGAAGAGAGAGAGAGAGAGAGAGAGAGAGAGAGAGAGATTGATTTTAGGGATTGTTTAATGTTTAGGGATTGTCCCAAAATCAGACACGTTTTGTGGGAATACATATTAAAAGAGACGACACAAAACGACGTCGTTTTGTTGCGTTTAAAATTTAAAAAAAATATATTGTCTTGGAGTGTTGCTGACCGGACTCGAACCTGCGACGTTCAGCACTCTCTCAACACCCTTGACCAATGAACCAAGCATTTTTCTTGTGTCAAGGGTGTTCAACATATTATATCAATATGTAAAAACTGAAATTATCTCTATATAAACAGTGTAATTTTCCGACGAAGGGTGTCCGGGTGACCACCCTTGCGCCACCTTAAATCCGCCCGTGAAAGTAGCCATGTTCTCCTCCATAGTGTTGGAAGGATTCAGAGGTACAGAGTGTACCACTGGAGTGATAGGAGCATTCCAGGTTGTCCACCCGGAGTTCTGAGCCATCTTGTCAAGCAAATTTTGGCCTTCTCTCCAAGTCTTGCTCAGAAAAGCCCCACCTACTGAGGCATCTACTATATTCTTCATACTGTCCGAAAGCCCCATGTAGAACCTTTGACCCAACATCTACTCAGGAACCCCATGGTGAGGACACATAACCAGCATACCTTTGAATCTGCCCCAAGTTTCATGCAATGTCTTAATTGGTTTCTGCTTGAAGCTCACAATCTCATCAATTTGTTGAGTTGTCTTGTAGGTAGATGAAACGTATTGTGGAATTGCTTGACTAACTCATCCCATGTTGCTATAGAGTTTATGGGAAGTGAGTTTAGCCATACTTGTGCAGCCACTGTAACTGAGAATGGAAATAGCAATAGCCTGATGGCTTCCAGTGTCACGTCTGGCTGCATCTACGTCTCGCACATAGAAAGTAAGTTCTTCAGGTGCTGATGTGGATCTTCAACCCGAGTCCCAGAAAATAGTCCATTGTTTTACAATAAGTGTAGCATGTTATTAGTAATCTGGAATGACTCAGCTTGAATGGTTGGCACAATAATGGCAGTTGCCAATTATCAGCAGTTGGTTGTGCCCAATCAAATAAAGCACCTTTATGCGCCTCCTACACGTTCAACCCAGCTTGCTGGTTTGGGTCGTTCACGTCTCCCATATCGAAATCCAGTTTAATTGGTTGCTGAGATTGCTGAAGTTGTTTGATTGCCCTGTTTCGTGCTCGGAAAGTTTGCTCTGGGTCTGAGAGTCCTTCAATTAGTTCTCCAGTCTTTGTAGATTTCCTAGGCATGAACCTGAGCACCCAATTCAACAACCGTCGAAATTTTCAATGTAGAGTGTGTAGAAAGAACTTGACTACACAAGAATCTTGTAGTGTTGTCAATGACAATTGATAATTTCATTAATTCCCCGGCAGCAACGCCAAAATTGATTCACGCCCAAACAATGATCACTGTCAATATAATCCGGTCTATTTAGTCCAGAGTCGATCCCACAGAGAATTAACCTATCAATTGCAACTTCCAAAACCCAATAATACTCTTGAATCAGCTTCCCAAACTTTTGAATATATTTTTGTGGATGATTTCTACTAACTAACTTTTGCAAGACTAAAGAATTGAAGGAAATAACTGAGTGTGATTGTAAAGAATAAAGAGAAAGACTAAGGTATTGATTTCCCCTATTGATGGAATCACTTCTGTTTATGCTCATACAAATTGTCAATATTATTCTATCAATCATGAACGCTATTTCTACCGTAATTCTCTCCCGAGCAATTACAATAATTTACTAATACTATTGCACTCTTCCGAGCTACCCTAACTAGCTTTAATTTGAACAGTTCAGTTTAGATTGCACCCAAGGTTTCGTTATTCCTAACCTAACATTTACGCCTACAATTATAGATTCCTCCAATAATCTAGGTGTGATGTTGTTCAACAATTACCTAAATATGCACTATTTTTCAAGTTATGCACACTAAATAGGCACACCTAATTGAGGATCATATCAATTAACTACAACAAGAACAAAGTTGAACAAATAGAATTCTAGCTAACAATTTGTAATCACATAGCCCAGAAGTTCATCACTCAATAGGTTCCATCAAAACCTTAGATAAAGATTTAGCTACTCATAATCAAGAAAACAAGATAGATAATTGAATTCATAATCAAAGATTCAATGCAAAAGAAAGAAAGACGTTGAGAGAGTTCTCTCTTACTAGTTTGCTTGCAAAAGTAGTCAATAATACAATAATTGCCTCCTTTGGGCGAATCCTAGCATTATATATAGGGTTTATGTTACATAATTTGCGTTTTGACAAGTTTAGCCTTCAAAATCTCGGCTTCCACCGCGGTTCGACCGCGGTGGAACAAGTCCTCTGATACTTCAGAAGTCCCGCAGGCTTCTTCTACCGCGGTTCTACCGCGGTCGCGGTGGAACCGCGGCCAAACAGTATTGCAAAATCTTCAAGTTGTTTTCAGCACAAACTCTTAGCTTGTTCCACACTTGGCCTTTTTTCACCATCTTATGACTCCAAAGCTGCTCCTTTAGTCTTTGTTAGCTCATATGTACCTATATCACACTAAAAACACTAATAAGAGCATTTTGTCATCATAAACAATATCAAAACAACAATAAAGTGTGATTATTTAGGGCATACATATAGTCAAATTCACCTATTATCAATATTATATTGCGCTTGGGCTGTAGGAGTCCCTCCGGAGTCTGAACCCCCCACAGTAAGCGCCGGGTACCCATGGATCGGGCTACGCGCCGTACTGGTCATGAGCATTTGCATTGTATTCATATATTGATATATTTATATATCTGTTGCAATTGTTAATGATCGTTATACCCCTGTTAAATGTGAAGAAGTACATGTTTTAGCTTCATTTTGTGGTATACATGGAATTCTTACTTTTCAATCATTATACATATCTATTACCACTGAGTTGGAAGTACTCACATTATTTCCTACACTACGTGTGCAGATGCAGATACTTCAGGAGCTAGCTGAGCTATTGCTGACTCCAGAGTTTCATTCAGAGTTGTCGAGGTAGCCGCCTGACGTCAGCAGGACCCGACTTCTCCCTTATCCCTTGTTATTTGATTTTCCGCGTATTTCAGACTATGTATTATTACAATCTCCTTATACTGTGCTGTTTGAGGCTTTAGACTCGTGATCCCCAGGTCTTTGGGAGGTGTTTTCCTAGTGTTAATGGGATATTTGACACTGTTATTTCATTAGCTAAACTTATAGCTGCATTGCTTTTAAAATTGTATAAATAAATTGGTTTTGAGCTTCATACTCGGGTTGAGAGAGTAATTGGTTGGGCTTGCCTAGCAGTTGTGTTGGGCGCCATCACGACCGCAATTTGGGGTCGTGACAAAGAGATTTTTTATGGGTATATAAGTAATTGCTCTTCTTCTAGCTCTTAAAGAGTTGAGAAGAAGGCAAGCCCCGCGCCGTCGTCGTCGCTCGCTCGCTCGGCTCGGCTTCGGCATCGGCTTCATCTTCAGATTTATTGATTAAATTTTTTGACCAAATTTAGTTGTTAATAGTAAATTATTAACAGAAATATTATTAAATATTTATTTTAATAACATAATATTAGTATTAAATAAATATTAATATTAAATCCAAATTTTATTTTTCTGTTTTTGTAACAGAAAATTAACAACTCATCAATTTTTACTCTTTATTTTTCCTCTTTATTGTTGAGTAAATAGCTATTTATGCTTTGACAGTTTTGCAGAAACAGTCATTCTGAAAAGTTGCACCTCTTCAGATTTCAGCCCAACTTTTGTCTAAAAATACAACACTATTTTGGTCAGAATTTCACTACAAATTTTCTGAGTTTCTCCTCCTTTCTTCTGCACGTTTTCACTACAAAGAAAGCAAAAAGTAAGTGTGATTTGCTACCGAACTTTGTGTTCGCTGAAACACTAGGGTTTGAAGTACCACAACACCAGTGTGTAATTCGTTATATCGTGGGAGGAAATAATCCATAACCTTGGGTACTAGGAGGAAATTAAATTTCTTAAGGAAACACTGTGAATTCTGTGGGCTCGAATTGCTTTTTTTTTTTTTTCCATTTCTGTTTATGTACATTTTTTTTTGTATTTATTTATATTTACAGAATTATTTTACAAATATTGTCTACTAACAATGAATATAATTTTGATTGTTTGTAAATTTTATGACTCATCTAGGTGAAAATTTTAAAAAATAATTTTTTGAGGTTTTTAAATTTTTGAAAAATTCTAAAATTTATTTTTGAGTAAAAATTAAAATTTTTATGACAAAACGTTAATTTCGTAAAAAGTAAAAAAAATTTCTTGGTCAAACGGGCTCCAAACAAATTTTTTATTTTTATCACCAACTTTCAATTCCGGAACTCAGACCATATTTCAAATCCACTTTCGAAAATGCCCAATAATTCCGCCAGTCCCGCCATTTTTCCCTCTTCCCACTATTTTTCAAAATTTACCCTAAGTCCCAAAAAAAGCTTAAAAGCCAAAATCAACTCTCTGTCCTTCCCCACTCTCTGCATTCTCCGCCACTGTACCCACGGCGCCGCCGCTGTGACCTAACCTACTGTTTCTCTTCAAATATCCTTCATTTACTTATGCCGAGCAAACGTAAAGCTACTTCTCCGGCGTCAAAGCCGGAATCTTCATCGGCGAGCAGGAAATCGAAGAGACTCGCAACAAAGCCAGATCCAGTAGTAGCTCCACCAGCTGATAGTGATTTTGAAGAGTCGGAACCTGTTTTGTCAACAAAGAAGAAATTTATGAGACGGACAACTGAAAAAGAAGCAGTAGATTCTCAATTGAAGAGACGAGCTCTTGAAAATTCAAGTCCTTTTGTAGCTGAAAAGGCCGAGCCAGATCCAGACCCAGAGGTGGAGGATTATGCAGTGGAGTGTGATTTTGTGGAAGAGGTGGATGAGACGGAGCACGGCACTTTGAAGAAGAGCTTAGCGGTTTCGCCTTCGAAAAGGAAGCCTAAGAGAGGTGAGAAAGTAAAGGATGAAGAGTGTCTACTTTCCGGTGAACCTGTTCCAGATGCAGAAGCTCGTCAAAGGTGGCCTCATCGCTATGTAAGAAACGTTTTTAAAAAAAAAGCTTTTAATCTGTTTTTACTTTGAAATATTTTCTTTTAGCTGCTAAACTGTTGAATATCTTTGAATTCAGAGAGTTGCCTGTTATGTTAACTTGTTTGTCGCCAAGGATACTTTTTAGATGCTCATATAGACAAAAGGATAATGGAAAAAGCTAAGCTACTGATGCACTTGCTTGAATTTTCTGTAGTTTTCTGAAAACTTGAATTCCTTCAAGTTAACAGGAGCTCTTTCTTGCAGGGATTGCTCTTGCTTATTTGGGCTCTGTAGCATAAGATTTCCTCCGTCTATTTCAATTTATGTTATCATCTTCACTTAGGAAGAGTCAATTTGATAATTTTAAAGCTAAACTAGATTACATTATCTAAATATTTTATAGCTAAAATTTAGTTATTCTAAAACTATTTAAAAAGCATTATAAATTGCAATTCTTTTCACCTAATATGACGAAAAATTCATTTTTAAATGATGGTCGAAGCATACAAAGTTCGAATCTCGAAAAACTAGAGGTGTCACATAAATTAAAATAGATAGAGTATGCATGTTCTATTAGTTTTGTGTCGTACATATGAAATTGTGGTTCTTAAAGTTGATTGGAGTTTTGGTATTTCAAAATGCTTGTATTTGGATGACACCTTTGAAGTTTCTGAAGAAATATAATCATCTTGTTTATTTCTTGTCCAAATTAATATAAATACATATGTATCATCTTATATTTTGGTCATTTATCTATTATTATTGTTGTTGTTATTATTATTTTATTCGTTTCAATTTATGTTACATAGTTTGACTTGACATATGTTGTCATTTTGGCCCAGTTTCTTTTTTGGGCCAAAAAACGAGTTATTTAGTCAATGTTTTGAAAAGAAACACGTGCTTTTGAGTAGAAACAAAATTAGTTTTTGGGATGAGAAAAAATGTAGCTTCTCCCTTAAAGTAACTTTTTTGTAAGTATTTTTGAGAAAAATACACTTTATAGAAGCAATTTTCTAAAGTATGTCCAAACACTAATTACATTTCAAAAGTGCATTTCAAATTAATTAGCCAACCAAAAATTGTTTCTCACAAAAAGTATTTTTTAATATAGACTTTTTATAAAAACACTTCTCAAAATAAGCTTAATTTAGAAGCTTGGCAAACATGCTAATTGTTTAAGAAAAAAAAGATATTTGAAATTAATGGTCTTAAAAGCTTAAATGCGAACATTACCCGTAAAAGCTTTTCCTCAAGAAGTAAAATGGATAAGATAACAAGTATAAAGTCAAATTCTTTCCAAATATAGTGTTTTCTTATTTGGTAAGATGTTAGTATCAATGTTATCCAAGGCACTCTTAATGTGTGCCCAAGCCATGAATTGATGCTCAAAACACATTGATCATTTCACCTTGTTTAGCGGGTGATTTTGTGTTGTCATCAAAGCTAAGGCATATTTTTCCTTGTCAATGAGTGTAATCTTAAAGAAGCCACACTAAATAATTGATATTTCGCTTTATTATAAATTTTCTTCAATTTTCTCAATCCCATGTATTTGATATTCATGCTTATAGATATATCTCTTTTATTACTACTTATTTACCATTTAGTTGAATAATTAGATAGACTGTGTATGCTTTATATCTCAAACCAGAAACAGTACGTGTAAAGTGGGTTTAATACTGTTGAAATACTCACACTGTTGTTTGATTGGGTTCAGAGTGAGAGTGAAATACTTTTGGCCCGTACCAAAGGTATTCTTGGAGCTTGTGGTTCTAAATTTGTTGTGACATGCCTATAGTATGCAAGATTCATTAAGAGTAAAATAAAAAGTTTGATGATTTTTAAATATTAAGAATGCCATTCTTTTGAAATAAATTAAAAGATAAAGATATATAAAATGAAACAAAGAGTGTAGCTCCAAAAATGTTTGGGTTTGTTTTATTTTTACATGCTTAACTGTTTTTTTGTTTGTTTTGAAAACAGAATAAGGGGACAGCAAATGGTACTAAGAGCTTAAATGGGTAAGTTTTGCACAACTGTCCATCACAATATTGTTTTTGGCTACATAATAATTTTGTTTATTTTGATCGGTGTATGTGATATTGTTACTTTCATGTTACAGTCAAGATGGTGACGAGCAACTTCAAGCTAAGTGCCATTTTACTCAAGCGTCAGTTGATGGTCAGATTTATTATCTTGAGGATGATGCACATGTGAAGGTAAAATATTGTAGTGAAAAGTAACCTTGGTCTATGTTTATGTGAATCCTTCGTTATGTTGTTTTACCTGTTTCGAAAGGGTTTGATAAATATGTGTACTTTTTGTGCAGCCCTATTGAATTTTGTGACTATTTATCTGAAAGCTTATACTTTTTGAGTAATTTTACATTTTATGTACTCAGATTATCAACATGTCTTCTCATGTACACACTTAATTTGAGGTAGTTTTATGATTTTTTTATAATGATTTATCGTGAGACTTGAACTTCCAGCTCTTGCATGCTTTAAAATATCACGTTGAACAGTGTGATAACTTATTTTAAATCTAAAATTGCTTAGAGAACATACTTATTTGTTTACTCAATTATGGTTTCAACAATAAATATTACTAGTAGAAAAGAACTTGATATACCACATGAGATATGTGCTCTTACACAAATTGTCCAGTCAAATTGATTCACATAAATGAGAATGGATGTAGTGTATAGGTTCGCAAAAGATATACTTTAGTGATAGTTGAAATGTATGAAAGTGAGGAGTTTTCTCAGAGGCATTAAGACAAAGCAATTTGGTATACATTTATGCTGAATCAAAAGATTTAAAGAGTGAAAAAATTTATATGTTAGGGATAATGATATAAAGGAATAGATTAGCTTTGTTGGTGTGGTTAAAAAAATAAGTAACAGTGTTAACACTATCTTTAATTTACATCTGCACATTTGTGCTGATTGTGTTACTCCGATACATCTTATCAATTCTATAGCCTATCTATCAATTTTTTTATTTTGAGGTTGAAATAATTTTCACGGGACAATTGAATTATGCCCAAACTATTTTCTGAAAAGAAAAAAACAAAATACGCTTTTACTTAGCTAGTGGCTGGTACTCCTTTCAAAATATATCCGGTTCTGTTTGACTGACACAATTTTTTTTTCGAAAATTGTAATCTTTAATAAGCTATAAATAATCATGTGATTGATTGTAAGAATCTTAACGAGATGATTTACATTCACATAAATGGAGGAATAAAAATAGTATTAGTACTTAGAAAGTTAAAAAAAGATTGTTTAGATTACTTATTAAAAGAAAGAAAGAAAAGAAAGCAGAAAAGAAAGAATGCTTACGTCTATACTTGGCGCTGTTTGTCTGTGTTGCATTTTACCTCTCAATTTCTCCGTGGAACCTGCTTGTTTAAACAGTGAAATCATGGGATTACTGCTTTGTTTTTAGCCCGGTTGATTGCTTGTTTTAGTGTATTATGATACATATGGCCATACAGTCATGTATTGACTTATTATCAATATTTCTCCTGTGACTAGGCTGCTGATGGTGAGGACGATTACATTTGTAAGATTGTAGAATTCTTTGAAGCACTTGATGGCATGCAATATTTTACAGCACAATGGTTTTACAGAGCTAAGGATACTGTAAGAAATGCCAACTCTATTATATGAAAGGTTTCCTTCACCTCTTTGTAATGCTATATGGTCTGACATCATTTTTTCTGTTAGGTTATTAAAAGCCACGATCAGTTCATTGACAAGAAGCGTGTATTCCTTTCTGAAGTCAAGGATGATAACCCAATCGATTGCCTTGTGATTAAACTCAAGATTGTTCCTGTGCCTTCAAATGTATGTCTATGTTACCTTATTGATGTATACTTTGTCTTGACATTGAGTGGTTGAACTAAAGAATGCTGGATATTCCTGCAGGCAACTTTACAGTTCAAGGAAAATGCTAAATCAAATTGTGATTTCTACTATGACATGATGTACCTGCTGCCCTACTCATCTTTCTTGAGCTTGCCACCTGGTATTTCTTCTTTCGCTCTTTTACATAGCTGAATACAGCTCAGTTCCTTTCACATTAATATTCGAGTGTAAACTTGCATAACGGACATGGCAATTCTTTGTAGATTCTACAAGTCCTGTTAGTTCATCTTCGACTATATCAAGCGACACTGATGCTGGTGAGGTCAAAGAGCACAATCTGGAAAAGAAGCTCTTGGATCTGTATTCAGGATGTGGAGCAATGTCCACCGGGCTATGCCTTGGTGCTAATTGCAATGGCGTTAAACTTGTTACTGTATGTTCTTTCCTTCAGCTTGTTTACTTTGTTCCAGCACGTGGATTGAATTCTTGTTTCTTTATAAGACCATTTGTCCTGTTTTCTGTTTTGTTAAAATAAGTTCTTGGATGCAGAAATGGGCTGTTGACCTCAACCGCTTTGCATGTGACAGTTTGAGATTGAACCACCCAGGGACTCAGGTAGAGATTTTTTGTTGGTATATAAATATGCCTCTATTTTCTTGTTGGCCTGTCAATGAAGAAAATGAATGCACTATACAGGTGAGGAATGAGTATGCCAGTGACTTCTTGTCACTTCTGAAGGAGTGGGTGCAGCTTTGTAGCTCTTGTTCCTTGGTAAAAAGCAATGTTCCCCCACACCCTCATTTAAAAGTAACAGATGAAGTTGAGGAAGATGAAAATGATGTTGAAAGTGAAGATTCTGGAGATAATAAAGAAGGTGAAATTTTTGAGGTTGAAGAAATTTTAGAAGTTTGTTATGGTGATCCAAATGCAGTTAAGAAACCCGGACTTTACTTCAAGGTACTTAACCATTGAGCTTGGAATCTTATTTTTAGTACGTCGCATTGTCAACCACAGAATTCTTTTGTGGAAAAGCTGAAGTCTTCTGTTGTCAACTTTGTTTTGTTCTGTGTTTTTGACCCTTGTCATTGTTCTCAAGTTACTTTAATTACCTTGTATCTAGGTTCGCTGGCAAGGTTATGGCCCAGAGGAAGACACCTGGGAGCCAATAGATGGCTTAAGGTACAAACTACACTCTTGAAGCAGTCTATTCTGAAAATAACTTATGTTTTTCTTAAGTTTTTTCCAATTAGTTGACATATTGTTATAGTGAATGCCCGAAGAAAATAAGAGAGTTTGTGACCAAAGGCTTCGAAGCAAATCTTCTGCCATTGCCTGTAAGCTTCATCACTCTCTTTCTAACTAGTTTTGGGTTCCAAAATCTAGACCACTTCTAGGTTGTCAACTTGTTAATGATTTGTGATTCTCACCCGTATTGATTGCATTTTTCTGTTTATCTTTTTGTAGGGGGATGTGGATGTTATATGCGGTGGACCACCATGCCAAGGGATCAGTGGGTTCAACCGTTTTAGGAATAAAGAAAATCCACTGGGGGATCCAAAAAATCAACAGCTTGATGTCTTCATGGACATCGTGGATTTCTTGAAACCTAGGTTTGTTCTAATGGAAAACGTGGTAGACCTTATCAAATTCTCCAACGGTTTCCTAGGGCGATATGCATTGGGCAGATTGGTAGGGATGAACTACCAAGCACGCATGGGCATGATGGCAGCTGGTGCTTACGGACTTCCACAGTTTCGCATGCGTGTCTTTATGTGGGGTGCACTTTCATCAGAGGTATTACTGATTTGATGTTCAGTTATTTATTAGTTTTATCCATATGAAGTGCAGTGCATCAATCTACCAACCTCACTTTACTTAAATCTTGTCGCGTTGTGCAGAAATTGCCACAATATCCTTTGCCCACACATAAAGTTATTGTGAGGGGTGTTATTCCCACAGAGTTTGAGGTAGGTTTTTGAATTTGTTATAATCCCGTGAATGTTGTAGCATTTGCTATTTACTAAATGTGCATCCATGTGCGAATGCAGTCAAACACAGTTGCCTTCGATGAAGGATGGGAATTAGAGTTAAAGAAAGAACTTTTTCTTGGTGATGCACTTTCTGATCTTCCTTCGGTACGTAAGAGATATCAAGCTTATTTTTAAAAGCCACTTCTGATTACTTAACTATAAATTGTGGTAGCATCATTTTAAACAACTGTAGCATTATTTTCCCTCTATTTTATGAGCAACCTTTTCTTTTCAGGTGGAGAATAATGAGCAGAGAGATGAAATGGCTTACACTAATGAACCCACGTCTGATTTCCAGCATTTTATAAGATTGGGGAGGGATGGTGAGTCCACTTATTTTGCTTGTAGCTTAATGTAAATCGGTTTGTTCCATTTTTTGCATGTGTTACACCTCATAATTTTACTGCTTGGTCCCCTGAGGGGTGTCAGTTAAAAGACCAATTCCATTTGAGAGGTTTCATGTACTAATTAAGGTTGGGCTGAAAGTGGGTTCTGCATTAATGAATATTTTGCTAATGCAGTTCAGTCATTCACTTACATCAAACAGTGGTTTAATTGCTTTCAAATTTTGATTCTGCTATATCTTAGGGGTGCTGGGAAGTGTTCTATATGATCATCGTCCTCTGCAGTTGAATGATGATGATTATCAGCGTGTTTGTCAAATTCCCAAGCGGAAGGTATACAAATTGTTTCCGTCTGGCCATTTGTGGTACTTATGTGATGAGCTGCTTGCAGTTCTGAATTATTGACCTGTGATTGTAGGGTGCAAACTTCAGAGACTTGCCTGGAGTTCGTGTTCGTTCTGATAATAAAGTTGAATGGGATCCAGATGTGGAGAGAGTAAAACTTCCTTCAGGGAAGCCTTTGGTATGATTTGATTCGAGTGATACAGTTATTTGTTGTTTATTTTCTGGATCTTATGATGCTTAACATCAACAGGTTCCTGACTATGCTATGAGCTTTGTTGGTGGTAGTTCCACAAAGTAAGGATACACCTTTTTTCCTTCTTTCTTATTTGGTATTTTCTTTGCATTTGTATCTGCTTTTCCATAATATTTGTACTGATTTTCATTGTGTGAAATCATGCAGGCCATTTGGTCGTCTGTGGTGGGATGAAACTGTCCCAACAGTTGTGACGCGAGCCGAACCCCATAATCAGGTAGCCTTTTAACTTTCCCATATTATCTCAAAGACTCAAACCATAGAATTATGCGTTTTGTTTCATCCTGATGCCATTGTTATTCCTTCCAGACCATAATACATCCACAACAGAATAGAGTGCTTACAATTCGTGAAAATGCAAGGCTCCAAGGTTTCCCTGACTACTATAAATTGACAGGGCCAATCAAAGAAAGGTATCACTTTAACCCTAATGTAATGGATGGTTAAAGATCTGAGTTCTTTTTAATAGCTCTTTCAGATCCCATCCTATGCTCCATATCAGCTATAACTTAACATGTTTTTATGCTCACTTGGAATATTATCTGGCTTGAGCTTAAATCAACACACGGGTACGGAAACATGCCAAAGCCATAGGTTTCCTGACAGTATTAATGAGCTGCTGGCTATGGTGCTTCCTCTTTGGTTATACCAGCCTTTACTTAGGAATCTACAAATTATTGTCCAAAAGAAGCTGCTGCTTATGAATGGAGATAGTAAACTAGTTCATTTGCACTTGAAACATCATCTTCCTAGCTTGTTGTGACATGCTTTTGGCTGTTTTATATTACTTAGGTACATCCAAGTAGGTAATGCAGTTGCTGTCCCAGTAGCCCGAGCTCTAGGCTATTCTTTGGCCATGGCTATGAAAGGATCTTCTGATGGAAAACCTTTAATGTCATTGCCAGAAAACTTTCCTTCTCACGTGGAACAGATTGAAGTTTCTCAATGAAAGAAGTGAAATTACCTGCAACTACCAATGGTGTTTCCCCCTTTAGGTAGACTATGGGTAGGGTGTTAGTTATCATTTATTTTTTTGCATTCAGACATTGTTTCAAAGAGCGAATGCTTGCCAATGTTGAAGTTGGTGAAGACATTGAGTTTATGTAACAACTATATTTAAGCATTGGCATCTTGTTTTGTCTATTTGTTAGAAATTGTATTTCTAGCATTCAATTCAATGAAATATTTCAAGTTGTCACATTATGTTTGTTATCACTGTTCAGCCAATTCCTTTGAGCCTTAGTTATTTAGCATCCATCATTTTTCTATCTTAAAGAAGTGAATTTGTGATGATATTCTGTAAAGTAACATCTACCCCTGTAGCTAATGGTGTATGATGGGCTGGGCTGGGACCGGGACCAGGCTTGTGGTCTTAATGGGCTAAACGGTCTTGGTGGGCCGGTCCTTGTGGTGCAAAAAGCCTAGGGCGGGTTGGTTTTTTCATTCAAGCCCATGAGCCTGGATTGCTAAGCCCAGAATCAGCAGGTGGGTTTGGGCCGGTTCAATTGGGCCTAATGGGCTCCAATGTCTCTTTTTCAAAAAAGACCTTTAAAATCTAGCCTTAGGCCTTTAATTTTTCAACTGTTTGGCACTTTTAAAAATAACCATTTGGTCTCCAAACTTTATTTTAATTCCAAACTTTATATAATTACGTTTTTTCCCAATTGTTAACTATAAATACCCTCTTCATTCTTTCATTTTACTCACCAATTCATCAATACCTCTCAATTTCTTTCAATTTATATGTAATTTCTCTCTTATAATTGCTTATTTTATTATTGCAATTTCGTGAAAAATTGTGAAGTTGGCAAATTGAAGTATTCAAGTCTTCAACGATTTTTAATTTTCAAGAAGTTGTTCGGCAATTCAGGAAACTCGTTCTAACTCTTAAGTTTTAAGAATATATTTTTATGTATTTTAGTTTGCATAATTGTAATTAATATGTATTTTCTTTGAAAAAAAATATTTGGTAGTAAGGGAAAAGCTAAAATGGGTGAAAGCAGTTTCCAACCTACTACCTTTGCCCCGGCTCCCCGAGTCAGTTATCGATAGTGAATATTGCCATAATGTTGCACCAGGTGAAAGATTAAATGAAGAATAAATGAACGCTCTTTATCCTAATGAAGCTATCTTAGAAAGTGATGAGGAAAATGAGGATGTAGATAAAACCCAACCGGATTTAGATGATATACCTACTAGTTCTGTTAATAACCCAACTGATGTACCGCCTGACCCACCTGTAGAAACCCCTACTTTTAATAGACAACATTCTAAAAGCTTAAAACATCATTAGTTTGGAATTTTTTTACTCAAGTAAGAGAACAAAATAAGGCTAAGTGTAACAGTTGTGGGAAATTGCTGGCGCATAAATATACTGGAGATCGTAGCGGTACGGGTAGTTTGACTAGGCACATGCAAACACACCCTAGAGATAAAGTTAGATATTTACAAATGAAAGAGCAGCAAAAGGGGAAAAATGTAGATACTGCGGTTAACCATAGTACATGTTCAAATCTAGTCCAACCTGGAATTAACACTGTGATTGGAGGTGTTTTATATTATGATCCAAATAAAGATCGTGAAGAATTTAGCAAAGATGGTTACTGTTATGTGCTTACCATATACTTTTCCTTCTAATCCTAATTGGGTGCATTACATTAGAAAAGTTTATAATCCTACTTATAAAGGTTGGTCTCGCACAACAGTTAAAGGCGATATTTATAAATATAAACAATATTTGCGGTGTATATTTACTCATATGACTAATCGAATTTCTATTACTATTGATATTGGTAAAAGTAATAATGACCGCGATTACTAAACTGTTACAAGTCACTGGATAGATGAGGAGTGGATAATGCAAAATGCATTATTGCGTATAGAATAATTAATTCACGTCACACAGGTAAGTTTATTGCTTACACTGTTGCAGATATTTATAGATATTTTTGCATTAGATAAAATAATGACAATTTCTATGGATAATGCTTCTAGTAACACTAGAGCTATAGGCATACTTATAACAATACTAAATACTGCATTTAGTAATATATTTCATGTGAAATGTATTTGTCATATTTATTATTTAATTGTTGGTTATGATATGCGAATTTTAAATTTAGAAATTAAAAAGGTTAGAATGTATCTTAATTGACTTTTTTATTCAAACCGTACAAGCAGACTTAGAGAGTATTTTAAAAAAATATGATGAATATGACCTTAGAGAAAAAAATGTTCCTAAACCTTGCTCGACTAGATGGAATTGTATGTATGAAAGTTTAGTAGTTGAATATGAATATAAGAACCCAATTAATGCAACGTTCAATGCTTGGGTTGGTGGTATGGATGGTGATGAAATGCTTACAACTCAAGATTGAACGAATGTTAAAATTCTTATAGATTTTTAAGAATATTTTCATATTGCGACAAATGCATTTTCAGGGCAATATTATCCGACTATTTCAAACTGTTTAGTTTATATTGCAGCACTATGTGATTTGTTTGTTGAATTTTCGGAGGGTGGGAAAATTTATAATCTTGCTATCAATGCAATGAAAGAAAAATTTAAAAAATACTTTTCCCCATCCCCCTATTTATGGTGTAGCTGCAATTTTAAATCCTACAATTTAATTAGGAGGTCATCAATTTTGGTACTCAAATACTTGTAAGGCTTTAAATCTTTCAAATGAGTAACTTGCTGCACTTGCAGATGCAAAAACATCAATTAAAGTTAATACTCAAACAATTTATAATGCTTATCAACTTGCCTTAGATCATGCTAGGCCAAATGTTCCAACGCCTACTTCGTCTAGTTCACAATCGTCTAAAAGAGTTGTGGGCTTGAAAACACTTAAATCTTGGACGGAGTTCAGGGGTTCTTAAGGTGATAATTATGATGAAACTTCACATCTAAATGAGCTTCAAGTTTATTTGTCGCAAGGACTTGAAAAGGAGAATCCAGACGGTACTTTTGATCTTTTGGAATGGTGGAAGTCAAGGGAAAAATATTTTCCGGTTCTTGCAAGGATGGCTCGGGATATTTTAGCTATTCAAGCTTCAACTATTGCATCAGAGAGCGCTTTCATTCAAGTAAGACTTCAAATAGGTGATCATAGAGCATCCATGAGGGAGATCTTAGAAAAATAAGTGCTATTCAGATATTGAATCCACTCGGAAAGAAGAAACTTTGGACTTGTGGAATCACAATCAGATGTAGATAAAGTTTATGAAGAAATGAGAGTTGAACTTGCGAAGAATGCTGCTTCGCCCTGAAGTGGTGATAAACAAGCTTCTTTTCCACCGCCACCAACGGAACCTCCTCCGAACCTTGAAGGATTTATGAGTTTTGTTGGAGATACCATGTAGATTATGTTGTAACTTGTACTTTGGCACATCTTATTTAATTTTTTTTTCCTTTTAATGGTGATATTAGTACCTTGTTGTGCTATGTAACACTCCTCAAATTTATAATAAAGTTTCGAGACATGCTAACTATAAAATTAAATTATTAATTAATTTTTCTTCTTGCCTATAGTGAATAAAATAATATATATATATATTTAACTATATTTTTCTATACATGTTTTTACCTTAACCGTATGTGATACTAAATATATATATATATATATATATATATATATATATATATACACTTAAATAACTGAATATACAATTAGAGGAATAATATTAATAAATTAATAATTTCAGTATTACTAAGTTATTTAAAAGTGAATATTATTAATTATTAGTTAAAGAAAAAAAAAGATAAAGCAACTAAGCAGAAAGAAAGTCACGTGACTTAAAAGGGTGGAAGGATCAAATAAAGGCTTAATGCCTTAGAGAGAGCAGAACACAAAAACGCACAAATCACGAACGAAGGCCGCTGAAAATTTGAACGAAAGAAAATATAGGGTTATTTATATGTCACTTTTTCTTGAACTCAGGTATATAAAAATTACGTATTGTCAATTACTCATACATTAGTAATAGGTAGGAATTGAATAGCTAATTCTCTTCTTCCTCCATATCAATAATAAATTTCATATTTAGGTGTAGTACTTTAAATTTTTTTTTGATTAAAATGTACTGGTTGTTGTATAATTGATTGTTTGACTGATGTCAATTGCACTGGGACCTATGTATTGGCTTGATAAGTTTTGAGGTGAGTTGATATAACCCTTTTCTAAAGTGGTTGAACTCACAAAAGCACTTACACAAGGTGTTTGATGAATTGCATAAAAAAGTTAATATATACTTAATCGGAGTAGTAAGTACCTATTAACTTAGAATTATTTTCTAGCTAAAGTTTATATAATTATTTGGATATATATGCGTAAATTTCAGATTTTTATGTTATTCATATATGCCATTTTCATATTAAAAATTCATGAAGGATAAGAACCTTTATAAATACTTTTGAATGTTTATTTCATTCTTATGTCATGCCTTACATTTAAGGATACCAGTATGAGTAGTGTAAAAGATTTAGACTTGAAAAGTCACAAGAATAAGTATTAGAAAGAATTTTTTTTTTGGGAGTATCCTTTATTCTGAGAAAGTGTCATCGTCCGGGTTAATGGTCCTGACCAAGACGTTAACTACCTGAAACTACTTGTGCCAACGTAGGGAGCACACGAGCCGAGGGTCACGTTGCTGAGGAATTACTTAGCCATGCTAAGGTATGATACGTGAGCGCTGAGAACCATGAAGCGAGTGGCACCTCGTGGATTGAGCCTATTCAATCAGGTTGGGATTGAACCCGTGCCGATCACACGGTGATTGAGACAGAATTAAGTCAGGATAGTTGGAATTCCCAAAGTATAAAGTGAAATACATTTTTTTTACAAGAAAGAAAAATAAAAGAATTTCTTTTAGAATATTCCTAAATGCTATTATGCAATTATTTAGAATTATTCTTATAAGCTATATATTTTACATGCATTTAGAACCTTTGCTCATAATGCATATATTATTAAAGTTTCTCCCGCTGTTGTTGAAACTCACTGAGTACAATGGATGGTACTGACGTTCTTCTTTGGGAACCTACGTTGGTCTGCGGTACAACGTAGGAACCAGATTTGCAGGCGAGCAGGCTACGAGTTAGGACTTTCGTCCCTTCCAGTGCTATTGGTGAGCTCTGCTTTTGTTTGTGGAGTATTCTTTAGAGTCGTCTTTATTTAATTATTTCTTTATTACTTAGAAAACTGCCTAGGATATCTCTTGTCCTGAGCAGTGCGTCAGTTTATTAGTAGAGGCTTCATAGATATAGTCATTGGGTTGAGATTCAGATGTTATTTTATAATAACTTAGCGATAATTCAATAATTACTACGAATAAAGTTTTGGAGTTGATTTATTTAAATATTTAAATTAATCAAAAGTATTTGGTTAGAGTATTTCTTTGTTGCATATAAAGTGTGGATTTATAATAGATTGGATAAATAGAGATGGTTTGCTCGATCATGTTTAGTGATCGAGTGCCAGTCTCGACTTGCTTAGAAAATGGGTCGTGACATGCTCATTCTATTGGGGGGAAGAAGACTAAGAAAGATATGCTATTTTTGGTAATAAAATTATAAGGCATACCTTTGAATATCTCTTTGCAATATTTTTTGTCTTTAACTTGCAGTTTTATTATAAGCTATAATATATATACATAACATACAATAAATAATACTACAAAATATATAAGGAGAATATACACACATAAAATAATATATATATATATATACACACACACACACTACAAAACATTACAAGAAATTATATTTGAAAATACCAATGACCACCAACGGCCATATTGCACAATATAGCCATTTTTTTTGTTTTTTTCAAATTAGAAAAATAACCTTCTCTAACACTATAAATACCACACCCCTCTTCTTCATTTCAATACTCAAAACTCATTTCTCAGACTAAATTTCTCTCAATCTCTCAATCTCCAATTTTCTAGACTTCAAGCCTCAATCTCAATTTTCAAGTTAAATCATGCCTTGTTTGGAAATAGTGCGCTTATTTGTTTCGCAATACTATGAAGTGCTAGAAGAAAATGAACAAGGCCAATATTAAAGTGCAAGAATCGTGGTCAAGTCTTAAATTTTCGTTCAGGATCCGGCACAAGTGTCACGACCCAAATTCGGTCGTGATAGCGCCCAACCCTAAAGCTAGGCAAGCCAGACCAACAACTGTTTCCATTTAGAAAGCCAGTCCCAGAAGGACCAACTCAAGAAGACTATATGAGTCAATAGATACTCCAATAATAATAGTATGAATAATTACTGAGAAGTGTGAATGTGTGAATAACTAAATAACACTCCCAAAAGATCTGGGGTTACGAGTCTAGAGCCTCTAAACAAAACTGAATAGTCATAGAAATACTGTATGAAATACTCAAGTCTGAAACATATAGTAATAACTGAATGGAAAGAGAAGCAAGGTTTTGCGAACGCCGGCATCTACCTCAGCAACTCGAAATAACTCTGATATAAGCTCGAGTGCTCGTCTAACCCTCTTGTGTACCTGAATCTGTACACAAAAGTGCAGGGAGTAGGGGTGAGTATTAAGTACTCAATGAGTAAAAAGTATATAATAATAGCTGAAAGCAGGAAATTCATAGAATACCACAAAGCAAAGATAAACTACAGTCGGGTACCTACCACAAACTAACAACAACAACAAATCACAACTAACACAAATAATCTACTGCGTGTAGCCCGATCCATTTAACTTCGACGACGCTTACTGGGGGTGTGTACAGACTCTGGAGGGGCTCCTTCAGCCCAATCACAATATCATATCATCTGCTGCGGTGTGCAGCCCGATCCTTACATCATCTGCTTCGGCGTGCAGCCCGATCCATCTTCAGTCCACCACATACATATGAGTCACACAACAGTTCAAATTATTTATTTCCAAGTTCAAGTTCATTAATAATGAAAATACTTAAATTTTATTTAATTTTCCAAGAACAGGTGACTTAGCATTTCATAATAGTGATTTCAAACCAGGATTGAGATAAATGATTTTACAAATCAAGTTATCAGACATATATCTATCCCTTAGGGATACTACAAGTCGGCACAAGGCCCCAAACATGGCTTATAGCCCACATATATACTTGACACATGGTGCGTTTCAACCGCCAATATAAGATTATTTATATCCGGGATGGACCAAGTCTCAATCCCCAGTCATAGCCAATCCCGCACCTGCCATGGGGTGCGAGTCACGCCCTAATAGCGTTACAATGTGCTAAGCCGGGGTTTCGAACCCTCAGGCTACCATATACACTAACTACTCACCTCTAGCCGGTCGTGGACTCGTCCGCGATGCCTTTCCCCTTTGAATTTTCTGCCTCGTGCATCGAATCTAGTGAAAACCACGATAATTATATCAATATGGGTCAAAGAAACATAACCCAATCTAATTTACTTAAAATACGCAATAATGCACCAAGTTGGTAACACCCGGGCCCCGGGCAAGCTTCTCGAAAAATTACAAAAATCATACCAACGGATTCCTCGTCTCTCCACGAGTCCGTGCATATAAAATTTATCGAAATCGGAGTTCGAATGGCCTTTCAAAACCCAAAAATTCATTTTTATGGTTTAGGCCCTAGTTCTTCAAAAATTCTACCCAATTTCAGTAATTTTGGTGTTGATTCTAGCATAAAATCATGTTTTTGAGTCAAGAAACTTACCTCCAACGGTTATCCATTGATTTCTCTCTTAAAAATCACCTCAGAAGCTTCTTCCCGTTCCAAAATTGGAAGAAAACTCGACGTGCTCATTATAGGTATAGTTTTCACGCGTTTTACTGCTCCCAATAAATTTCTTGTGAAATTATAATGAATTTAGGCTTTTGAATCACTCGATTTGACCTTATATTGAAGGAGATATGTATGTTTTAAGATTTGCAAATACTGCAGGTTTTTAATACGCCATCAGGGGCAGTTTCGTCATTAACCTAAAAATCTGGACAACCTTAGTAAAATGGCCATAAAATCCTCATACGATGTTCGAATTTGATGATTATTTTTGCTACGGGTCCGTAATTACGATACAGATCTAATGCTTCATTCAAAACAGTAATCGGAGCTTATTTGTTCAATATGATATCATTTATGCTTGAAGAAACGATGTCGAAGCATTAAAAAAACGAGCACAACGCAACCCAAACCTATCCGAAACTCACCCAAGCTCCTCGGGACCACATACAAACATACTAACATGTCACATATGATCATGCAAACTTAGTTACACTCTCAAAACACCAAAACTAACATCAAAACACCAAATTTACATCGGATTCAAGCTTAAGTTATTCTAAAACTTCTGAAACACGCATTTGATCAAAACCCAACCAAATCACCTCTGAATAATCTGAAATTTTTCACACACATCAAAAATCACATATAGAAGATACAGTAACTCTCAGAATTCCATTCCGAGCCTTCTAACTCATAAGTCAATATTCAGTTGACTTTTCTAAACTAACCTTCTCATAAAAATACTTATTCTCTCATTTCTACCCGAACTCTATCTGAATTACTTCAAATTTTCCAAACACATTTAATGAAACATATAAAAGCATAAAATGGGAAAAACGGGGCGGTAACTCCTGTAACGACGGGTCGGGTCATTACATTCTCCCCAACTTAAACAAACGCTCGTCCGCGAGCGTATCGAGAGTTGTTATAGAAGCCATCCAGTAGCTGAATGATATTACCAATCATATAACTGGGGTGATCCCTCATCACCCTATGTCGCATAGACTCGACAACACAATATAGCTGAACTTTCACAGTCCATTTAAACCATAAACAATAGAACCACGTCGCATTTTTCGAAAATCATACACAAGATCAGAAATTCACATCTGTACTCAGAGTAAGCCCGAACCAGGTGTAATAACCCATACCTGCACCCTCAGGTGAAAACCTATGATGTACCGCCTCAACCAAACACTTGGAACCATAACTTCTGTTCACAGCAGTTGTCCCCAGCAACCGATTTCCGGCAGAGAACCTCTAATTAGCTAAAGCCTTATTCTTATACTTTCCTATACTGTCAATGATGAAGGAAACACGTTATAACCGTAATATTCTCTCAGATCGATCATTCATGAAACCACTTCCCTTGACTGATATCACGACATATTTTTGGGTCAAACCTCAATATTATCTTCCTAACAAGCTGAGATCAAATCTGTCTGTATTCATTGATGAACCCAACGATCACCTCGAATGCAATACCACTCTAATGATATTATACCTCGATACAAGTTTAAACCACATCTTGCATAATACACGCACCAGTAAGAAACAATTTGAACACACTCAAATCAGGACAATGACTCAAACGAAAGAGCTGTACCTCAAGCTCATCAATACCATTACAATACAAGGTTGAGACCCCGTCTCACATCATAGAAATAGAATGCCTGAATCAACCTCGAAAGGTCATAATTCCCATAGACTCGCTATAATGCGCGATCCTATCCCAACACCATTACACCTGAAGCACCTCAAGCCGTTATGCTCAAAATCAACAACCACGCACATTTGATGTCTGAAACTAACACAATTATTACACCCACGGTGAAAAAGAGAACACACAACACACAAACCGATAGACCACAACCAATGCTCCATACACCGAGAAACACTCAATTACTCTTCCTGCTCGACGTTCTCTATGAATTCTCAATGGAACCGCACCACATGTGCCCATAACTTACAAATCACAATGTCTTATAACATCGAAAAACAACTCAGGGTTAACCAAGCTAACTCAAGCTAAATGCGTAGCCATATCGGCCTGCCAACGAATTCAGTGCCAAGAAGCCTGAAAATATTTCTTCCACTTCTCTAACTCCTGCCGAAGGCACCAAATAATACCGAAATCCACAATATCACCCGGTTACATGCCCGGCCATACGAAACGCATCCAAAAAGTCCCTTAATACGGAACAATATCAATGATAGCAGCCTCTGTACTAACATCTAACACAATTGCCCAATTAAGAAAGTACTCCTTCCAAGCTGTCCGCTAGTTCTTTGAAACATAATTCACTCTGCTAAAACGTATTCTAACGCACTTCACCACTTAACCCGTGGAATTTCTAGCATAGCTCCTGTCACACCTCCCTTTTTACTACCCCCAAAAAGCATAAAATGTGCTTATAGGGTATACCTCGATGTTCAAATACCCGAGATGGATATAATAGCATAGAGGAAGGAGTTTTTCCACTTAAAGGACAATCGGTTTGGGATTTTGTTTTAAATAATCAGAGTCGCCACTTGAGATAATAATGGTGTCCCAAGTCACCGGTTAATCCCGAATCCGAGGAAATTGACTCTTTTATAAATGTCCGCGAAACAAAGATCTGGATAAGAAACTCTGTTAACCCGGGAGAAGGTGTTAGGCATTCCCGGGTTCCGTGGTTTTAGCACGGTCGTTCAATTGTCGTTCTTGACTTTTGTTTTACCCAATACAGATTTTAACAACATATATGTGCTTTTGCTTTAATTTTATAGAATTGCGACATCGCGAAAACACATCTCGAGTCACACCGCAACGAGTACGCCTGTGACTTTTTGGTATATTTCATCTTTGCCGAGATTTGAGATTTGAGTCGCACCAGGTGCACACTCGTTCATAGGAAAGTATGTTAAATCGTGCCCTAAATGGTCTATCGGCTTTTAATTGTTTTGGGTAAGACTATGGAATTTGCTAATAGTCTTCCCGAGTCTAGTTGTTATATCATTACTAAAAGGGGGCCCCGTTGTTTAATATCATTCGAGGCTCGTCCCAATCATTTGTTAAAAGTCCAATCCTAATGTTTAACTATATTTTTCTATACATGTTTTTACCTTAACCGTATGTGATACTAAATATTCCAGGCCCGTGCGATTTCTATTATTTATCGGGCCTGGATCTTTACTCTAATATTCAAGCAGACGATAAGCCTACCCAGGCCTTAAAGGCCCAAACTGTCTTCGAGCTTCTGCTCATCAGCCAAATTGGCCTTGCACCGTGGTTCAGGCCCTCGTTATATTGGGCCCAAACTAAACGGAAGTAATAACAAACAGAAGTAAATACATGAGAGTACATATTTGAGATCAATAAAGAACCAAATCGCATTTATATTCATTATCAAAGAGAAATCATGATACACATTTTCACTGTTAACTCTGAATAAACCATCTACTGAATTTGATCCAAGTAACACGATTGGATTAACTATCTACAACACCCAGAAAAGTCAAAAGAATTATTCACTTATGCTTAACTACAACACTGGTTTCATCATGAATTAAACCTATTAACCTCACGAATCTGATCCTGATCAAGTTGCTTTCATCATCTAATTATTTCCCCTCTTAAACTTGCTCGGATTTAAGCCTCGATTTCTAAAGAAGTTAGCTACACAATCAATGACTACATGACTTAATTAATCAATCAAATAAACCAGTTACCTAAGTTCAAATAGCTAGGAGGTTTTAGAACAATTGAACTACTGATTTTTATTGCAGCTTAGCTAATTACCAGATTATGAATCACTAACTGGTTTAATGTTTTTACTCCATGCTTGAGTGTGAATCCGTTATATTAACTAAATGATAATGATTTACGAACTGATCTATGAAGCGATTGTGATTAGCGATAATGATTCATTTTACTTTTATTTTAGAGTTTACCTATTTAAACTAGGCGTGACATACTACTGCTACTATACTACTTACTATACCACTCGCTATTACAATATTTTTTGTGTTTTGTTTTTCAGCTACTACCTACTGCTACAATAAATAAATTACAAATTTAAACTAATAACATTAAACTACAGACTACATAACAACATAAAATTTAATCTGGATCTTCATTTTATTTCATCAAAATCATCAATACAACTTCAGTTTGTAAGAGAAATGTACCTGAATCAATAAGAAAATCGATGAGTCTAGGGGAATTAAGCAAGTAAGCACAGCAAGGACTCAAAGCAATGCAACAGTGGAAGCTTGAATGTTAGCTAATGAAGATCACAGCAAAAGCACACAGAAATCCAGACCCAATGTACGAGCAAAAACCCAAAAGGATCAGATGGATATCAGCCAGTTCTCACTTGAAAAATGCAGGGAAACTACTTGCTATTAACTATTATATTTTTGCTCTGAATTTCTCTATAGAAAAACCAGCCTCCGAAAAATTGAAGAAGCCCCCTAATCAGCCTTTTAGGGGGTATTTATAGGAAGGGAATGAGCTGATGACTTGGGGAGAAAGTTTGGGATTAAATCCCACTTCTCCCCTCTTAAATTACTAAACTTACACTAAGGCCCCAATCTCTGTTATCAAATCCCTTCCAGCATGTGCTGGAAGGTTCTAAAGATTCCTTTTAAAGCCTTTTACTAACATAACCTTAAGGGTTGAAGATTTTTACTGATTTGCCTTTTTAGGGAGACCATTATACCCTTTAACTTGCAAAAATCAGGGGTACAAATGACTCCCTTAACCCCACATGGTTCAAACTATTTACCTATTTACCTTTTGGCTTCCTTTTATGCCCCTAAGGACACTGCTGAATTACCCGACCTACCTAGGTCTGGTTTCCAGCATTTTTGGACTTATTTAACCTATGGCCAGTCCTTGCATTGGTATTTAAGGACTGGCCAGTTCTACTATTTAGAACTTAGCCTCTTTTATTTCACTTTCAGTTAATTAAGACCTTTTTAGTTCATTTTAAAACTAATTGCAGGACCAGTCTGCCTTATTATTATACTTAGCCTATTTAGAACTTAGCCAGTCTCAAGTTGAGACTTGTCTTGGGTAATTAAACCCATTTGCTGAACACAATTGGGCCCAAAGCCCTTGTAGGCTTGGCCACTTGTGGTTCAGGGCTCAAAAATGAGCCTGGGCAAGTCTGGTATTGTAGACTTAGCCAATCCTTGCATAATTGACCCATCTAAATTCTTTTTAAAACTAATTGCAGGACTAGCCTGCTTTATTAATGCATTTAAACTATTTAACTTCTAGCCAGTCTCAAGTTGAGACTTAGCTTGGGCAATTGAAGCCCAATTACTGAACATAAGCTGGGCTAAGGCCTTTGCAGGCCTAGCCACTTAAGGTTTAGGGCTCAAAAAGAGCCTGGGTAAGTCTGCATTTGCAGACTTGGCCAATTTTGCACAACTAGCCTTTTTGACTGATTACAGGCTGGGCTAAGGTCTTTGCGGACCTAGCCACCTAAGATTCAGGGCTCAAAATGAGCCTTGGTAAGCCTGCATTTGCAAGCTTAACCAGTTTTGCACAACTAGCCCCTTTTGAGGTGGACTAGTGTGTTTGGACCTTGTAGAGTTGATCAATTTTGCAAAGTTGACCACTCTTTGGTCAATTATTACTTAACTGCCTATTTTTGTTCATTTTCAGTTTTAAGCCTATTTAAAAACTAGCCATTTTGGAGAACTTAGCACTAGCAGCTATAACCAATCCCCTAAAGTTCAATCAATGTTAATCAAACACTCACATTTAACAGGAACTAGCAAAACTTAATCATTCTCAACATTTGTTGCACACAGGAACACATGTGATCAAATAAAAATGCATTAATCAACCCAAACTCAGAGGAAACAATTGATATGGTTGAATTTTAGTCAATTAACTTATATCATCAGACTACATATGATACAGTATGAATTCATGTCAATTCAGACCTAATTACTACCAGTTCAAGTCATATGACAGTTTGAAGAACTTCAAAAATCACCAAGGTTCATGACATAGGCACACAAAAACATAGACTACCACAAACAGTCAGAGAAAGATTTGAGCATAGCTTACAAAAACAATGGATCTATATTATCAGTCAAACCAAGCTACTTTTCACACAAGTCATGACAAACAGGATGAAGCATGTAAAACAGGAGGACATGGAGAATATAATGAAAGAAGGGCCTTGAATCTACCATGCCACAAGACAGGATAAAGACATTTGAAATGCATGTGAAGGATTTGTGAGGGTGTTATTAGAGCAGTAATCCTTAAGTAGACATGAGAGTCTAATGGCTAATCCTAGAATTATGCTAAAAAGGAAAACAGTGAAAATATGGAAAGCGGAAGTAGAACAAACTTAGATATGAAACTAACCGTTAGTCCTAACACTATAACTAAACATGACAAGACCAAAAAAATAAGACTCATTCAAACCTATTGAAAGCTAAATAAAGATGGACTAATGCAGACTAAGAGTCAAAGTTTAAACATGTGAAGGTGATATTGAAGACCAACAGAGACACTTATAGACAAAAGTGAAAAACACACAGAAGAGACTCAATATGAAGAAAGAAAAGATGACAGAGTATGCAAGACAATAAAAGAGAAGTTATGCTATAGGAATCAAAACAGATCAAAACTTTACGACTTAATCAATAATGAAGAGAAAAAGAGAATCAAAGCTACTTTTGACGTACTAAACATATGAGAGAACGAGAGATAAACAAAAAATCAACAGTCATGAATCAAAAACCCCAAATCAGAAATAAAAGAGAACAGACAAGACCTTTGAACTCAGATGAAAGAAATCATGATAGATAGAACCAAAAATAGCAAACAGAAATCCTAGCACTAACAGGCTCAAAGAAACAACGGCAAGATATAGGAGATGAACACATGTAATCAGAGAAACAGACAAGAGTGAGATATGAAATATAGGGTAGATGAACAGAAACGGGAAAGGGAGCAAAGAAAAACCCTAAAACTAACATGTAAAGCACAGAGTCAGAAAAGACATGCAAAACATGAAAACATGAAGAACAAACAAAGAAAAAATTAAACACAGTGGGGAAGGGGACTTAGCTTTGAGGGGTCTGTCCCCCAAGCTTTCCTAGCCTTCTTATTTTCTCTTTTTTTTTCTTTTCTTTTCCAGTCTTCCAAACTCTTTTTCCTTATTCTTTGTTTCTTTTCTTTATTTCTTTTTTAGACTCTTTTCTTTGATTTTTCTTTCTGCTTTCTGCTTTAGCCTCAAGACAAAGTCTTTATGGCTTTTAGTTGCAGAGTGGTATTGGGGGGGGGGGGGGGTAAAAGACTGGGTCTTTGAAATATTCGAGTTCTGGGTCGCCGGAGTTAGGGTTCCGGCGACTTTGTTTTGGATATTCGAAGAGCTCCGAAGAGATTCGAGGGAGGTGAGTGGTGTAGGGGTGTATATCAGACCAAGGTGGTCCGATTGGCGTTGGTTTGGTAAAGTGGTTCGTTGTTTGGTGGTCACCGGTGGTGAGTTCCGGTGACCGAAGTTCTGGAGAAGGGGTCTGTTTTAGGGTTTCGGGCGGTGTTTGAGGTGAAGAAGATGAAGATGAAGGTCTTGGGGTGTGGGGTGTGGCCGGAGACCACCGTGGAAGGTAGTGGCCTCCATGGCCGGCTAGAGTTTCGGAGGTGATAAAGGAGACGATGAAGATGGAGAAGAAGGCGAAGGGAGAGATTTGGAGGCGGCTAGGGTTTGGAGGGTTCTAGAAATGGCCGCTTCTCTCAGACAAAAGCCTTATATAGGCTGTATAAGTAAGGTAATCAAGACCGTTGATCTGATGAAGATCAACGGTTACCAGACGCGTTACATAAACGGCGTCGTTCAGTTGTTTGAGAGGCCAAAGCCGACGGCCCTTAAATCAAATCAAATGGACGACTCAGATTACTCCCTGAATTTCAATTACTTAAATAAAATCGTCTCTTCTTCTCAGCCGTTAGATCCAGCCTGATGAACGGCTGAGATCGCTTGCTTCTTAATGGATCAGGCCTGACCTTTGGGCTAAGGGACTGGGCCGGGCATTTGAATCATATTTGGCCCAGTCTTATTATACAACCTATTTTTTGTATTTTTCTGATGTTTTAATTATTAAGACACCATATTTTTTTCTTTTTTCTTTTATGAATTATTAAAAAAACTTAATTTCCTACTTACACTAATTATCTAATATTTTTTGCAATTTTTTCTACTATTTTCCCCTAATTTCCGCTACTTAAAACTCTTTTTTGATGATTTTCTTCTTAAAACTAATTAATTCAAACAAAGGAAGTACTTAACCTATTTGTTTTTTGATTTTTCTAATTTTTAATTATTCAAACACATAAAATGTAACTAATTTCAAATAAGACATTCAATTGCACTCAAAAATATATTTATTTTAATTTTGGAATTATTTGCCCGGTGCAAAAATCATGTGCTCACAGCTCCTAATGCAATAGTTCAAAATCACCGAACACTACAATAACAGGTCTGAATTCCAACATCACATCCAAAATATAACATACCCGCAAATAAAGATCCACTGCTACAACATAGCCTGTACCTCAGAACTTCATATAACACACAAATCATCATACATGATCCTAGTTTCCACCGTGCGAATACATGCACCTATTTGATGCGTAATCATTCCATGACAGATACTCAATATTTACCTGTGCTACCATGCAAACCCAAATACCACTAGTGGACACAACAAGAGCGTGCCACAATACTGCTGAAATTTAATCAGTTTAATCATATTCCCTTTTTCTGAAACACATACTCGCGTCAAATCGCTATGATTAACAACACCATTTCCTTGGACATATGAGGGCCATTCACCCTAATCATATGAAGCTCTATTATCTAATAGCTTAGAAGGAATCACTACACAGTCCATGCTCTGCATGACATACACATACCTTGTGCAAATTCTTACAATACTGACACAACGAATGAGATCAGTATACATTCTTAGCCACTGTCGAAACAACAACTCATTAGTTCTATACTCTTGGTAAGGACTATCACCTTATTCTGAACCAAACAATGGTCTTAGCTCTTTACATTACTTCATATACTCAGATTGCACTGATCTCGAATTCAATGATCTCGTTTCACTCGGTACGAACTGCTCGGGCAATAAGCCACTCCAGACATAAGTAAATGTCTCATATGATGCCCCAATGTGCCAATGGGTTACCGATTCGAATGCGGTACTAAAGAAAACGGGCTTTGAAAGGAAATTATTAAATTCTACGCACTAACACAGACTTTCCTTGGAAAATAGGAAGCAAGACATACCACGATGACATATAGAGAACAATACTCGATACCACACTGTTGTGGCATGTAACCCGCTCCAGATAGCATACCCATGGCGGCGTACCACCCGATCCACACATAACTATCACATAAGAACATGCTCATCGTGCCAAATTTGCTCATTACAACATAATACCGAGTATCGGTCGTACGCATGCTAAGTGCATAATATCATCCCTGAGGGATATTTAACGTTATAAACTACAAAACTCAAGCACAACTGAGGTGGGATGTACAATTGTAATTTCAAAAGCCAAGATGCTCGTATAACGTCATTCCTACACAGATTCTTAACATATAGCAATTTCTCAAGCCGTTTCGCACTCACCCAGCGCAATGCATCACTACGCGAAACATCCGACAAAGAAACATCAACTAACTAATCCTCCATGAGGACCGCGTTACAAAAATGTACACATCCTGGCCTGGTATAGGGCCATTATTCATATTAAATCTATCCACCGACTTCAAACCGATCCTCATCACACTGAACTGGCCTAATAACCTTTTCAAAGGTCCATGATAAATTCCATTTTCTTCATAGAACACAAGAATAACCATCATAATCCGAGTAATCCTCCCTAGTTCATAACCCAATATGCCACGTGCCCTCAAAGCATCAATTCCTCAATTTAACGACACTATCATAACCTTCATACTTGGTTTACATCTTTAATTAGTCAAGTGACTGCCTGCCACACTTATATAATCTTCTAGTGGAACACACTCCCACAACCTACCACAACAATATCTAGGGCGCACCTCCAAACCACTGGTCGCACTAACGCTGAAGAGCGATCAAGAATCATTAACCAGGACACAACACCTCCCTCAGGTGATGCTGAAGACGATATTAATTTATCTTAACCATCGAAACTTCCTTCCTGCTTATTCGATCTCTTGACATCTTGTCAAAACTTTTCCTTCACTCGTGCCATTCTCAACTCAATTTATGCAATCAGAACTGGTTCGCCAGTATACTTTAAGACAGAACCAACATAGCACATAATCGTGCAATTAGCTACTCAACGCAGTCTCTCCAACTTAGCTCGAAGCCATACATCACAACTCACTATACTCATAATGTGTATGCTTCATTGCTGTCGTAATACCATAATGAGATTAAACTTGCTCTTTCATAAGCTTGTGGAAACACAAATCATCTGCAATTTTAACTCTTCTACATTTTTTTCTTGCATTCACCCATATAACAGTTAAGCCTATTTTCTAGGTGTCCAAATTTTTCAAAAATTACGGCAGAGTTTCCTTTGTAATTAGGCATATCCACCTGTCATAGAATCACCAAAACTATTCTAACAGCACTGCTACAACTTAACAAAACAACAAAATGTATATCAACAACATTAATCTCAAAACTACCTTTTTTACATTATAAAAATTGGTACAGGGACATGCGTTGCACTTATTTGAATCACAACACATATAAAATACCGCCAATTTAGTTTTCTGAGTCTGAAATTATACCGCCACACGTATTGCACTTAACTTTCTAACAAGAAGATACGATTCTTCACGCGCCCACAACTTGGGGTTACACAACAGATCACAATAGGAATGAATCGCTTAACAGTTCATCTATTATCCCACAAACTTCTTCGTCACTACCAAAATCATATAGATACACCTCACAATGCTAACTTACTCATCACGTGGATATCCGACCGCTATCCCCGCTAATAAGGATATTACCGAACACATAAGTTAAAAGTACTTAGCTCGCATAATCAGCACTTCGGTGCTTAAGCCGTAGGCAAAGATTCGACCTCAAGTCCTCTAGATTGGCCCAACATGAACTCATAGAGATTACATCTCGCTTCTCGATCGGGGAATATCCAGCCATCGATGCAGATGTATTACTGAATGCTCGCATGCGCGTACAGACGTGTGGAAGGAATTTCAAGAGTTATTTCTCAAGCTGAATCAAATACGCACGATAAGAATTCCAAGAAAGTGAAGAGTTTCCTAAAAGTTCTGCAGCCTCCCGAGGATAGATACGGACGTCTACGTACCGATCCGCGAAAGCCTACTAAACCGGCTCATGACTCGCGAGGCCTAGTAACCTAGGCTCTGATACCAACTTGTCAAGACCCAAATTCGGTCGTGATGGCGCCCAACCCTAAAGCTAGGCAAGCCAGATCAACAACTGTTTCCAAACCAGTCCCAAAAGGACCAACTCAAGAAGAATATATGAGTCAATAGATGCTCCAATAATAATAGTATGAATAAATACTGAGAAGTGTGAATAACAAAATAACATTCCCAAAAGATCTGGGGTCACGAGTCTAGAGCCTCTAAACAAAACTGAATAGTCAAGAAAATACTGAATGAAATACTCAAGTCTGAAACATATAGTAATAACTAAATGAAAAGAGAAGTCAGGTTCTGCGAACGCCGGCAGCTACCTCAGCAACTCGAAATAACTCTGATATAAGATGGAGTGCTCGTCTAACCCTCATATGTACCTGAATCTGCACACAAAGGTGCATGGAGTAGGGGTGAGTACTAAGTACTCAGTGAGTAAAAAGTATATAATAATAGCTAAAAGCAGAAAATTCACAAAATACCACAAAGCAAAGCTAAACTACAGTCCGGTACCTACCACGAACTAACAACAACAACAAATCACAACTAGCACAGATAATCTACAAATAAAATGCAATGCAATGCACATGACCGCTACGGCGTGTAGCCCGATCCATTTAACGTCGACGGCGCTTACCGGGGGTGTGTCCAAACTCCGGAGGGGCTCCTTCATCCCAAGCGCAATATCATATCATCTGCTGCGGCGTGCAGCCCGATCCTTACATCATCTGCTGCGGCGTGCAACCCGATCCATCCTCAGTCCACCACATGCATATGAGTCACGCAACAGTTCAAATTATTTATTTCCAAGTTCCAGTTCATTAATAATGAAAATACTTAAATTTTATTTAATTTTCCAAGAACAGGTGACTTAGCATTTTATAATAGTGATTTCAAACCAGGACTGAGATCAATGATTTTACAAATCAAGTTATCACATAGATATCTATCCCCTAGGGATACTACAGGTCGGCACAAGGCCCCAAACATGGCTTATAGCCCACATATATACTTGACACAGGGTGCGTTTCAACCTCAAATATAATATTATTCATATTCGGGATGGACCAAGTCTCAATCCCCAGTCATAACCAATCCCGCACCTGCCATGGGGTGCGAGTCACGCCCTAATAGCGTCACAATGTGATAAGCCGGGGTTTCGAACCCTCAGGCTACCATATACACTAACTACTCACCTCTAGCCGGCAGTGAACTCGTCCGCGATGCCTTTCCCCTTTGAATTTGCCGCCTCGTGCGTCGAATATAGTTAAAACCACGGCAATTATATCAATATGGTTCAAAGAAATATAACCCAATCTAATTTACTTCAAATACGCAATAATGCACCAAGTTGGTAAAACTCGGGTCCCGGGTCCGCTTCTCGAAAAATTCCAAAAATCATACCAACGGATTTCTCGTCTCGCCACGAGTCCGTGCATGTAAAATTTATCGAAATTGGAGTTCGAATGACCTTTCAAAACCCAAAAATTCATTTTCATGGTTTAGGCCCTAGTTCTTCAAAATTCTACCCAATTTTAGGAATTTTGGTGTTGATAGTCAAGAAACTTACCTCCAGCTATTACTGCTCCCAATGGATTCCTTGTGAAATTCTAATGAATTTAGGCTTTTGAATCACTCAATTTGACCTTATATTGAAGAAGATATGCAGGTTTTAAGATTTGCAAATAGTGCAGGTTTTAAATACGCCGTCAGGGGCCGTTTCGTCATTAACCTGAAAATCTGGGCAACCTTAGTAAAATGGCCATAAAATCCTCATACGATGTCCAAATTCGATGATTCTTTTTGTTACGGGTCCGTAATTACGATACGGATATAATGATTCATTCAAACCAGTAATCGGAGCTTATTTGTTCAATATGATGTCATTTATGCTTGAAGAAACAATGTCGAAGCATAAGAAAAACGAGCACAACGCAACCCAAACCTATGCGAAACTCACCCAAGCTCCCCGGGACCGCATACGAACATACTAACATGTCACATATGATCATGAGCTTAGTTGCACTCTCAAAACACCAAAACTAGTATCAAAACACCAAATTTACATCGGATTCAAGCCTAAGTTCTTCTAAAACTTCTGAAACACGCATTTGATCAAACCCAACCAAATCACCTCCGAATAATCTGAAATTTTGCACACACATCACAAATCACATATCGAAGCTACAGTAACTCTCGAAATTCCATTCCGAGCCTTCTAACTCATAAGTCAATATTCGGTTGACTTCTTCAAACTAACCTTCTCATAAAGATACTTATTCTCTCATTTCTACCCGAACTCTATCCGAATTACTTCAAATTTTTCAAACACATATAATGAAGCCTATAGAATCATAAAATGGGGAATACGGGGCGGTAAATCCCGTATCAACGGGTCGGGTCGTTACAACAGGCAGTTTTATGAGGCATATAAAGTATTGTGTTGAGGTTATTCAACACCCGCAAATTCATCTTTAAGATTTTCAACAAATTTGTGTTTTTTTAAAATTATTAGACGTATTTATGCTTCATGTTGTACTTTGTTATTAATTTATTAAGCATGCCAATTTAGTTTTACTATTGTTTCGTAATTTTACTTTTTCGTCAAACAATTTAATAATTATATTTACAAAAAATTGCCTTAAACGAAAAAAGCACTCGAAAATAAAAAAGCCCATTAGGCCCGCTAAGCCCACGGGTTCGACCCGCTAAATCTAGAACCATAATGGGCTTAGGACCATCACGGACCGGTTCTACCCATTGAGCCCACCAAGCTCGGGACCGCCAAAGCCCAGACCCGTTAAGCCCAGGCCCATTAAGCCCGACCCATTTAGCCCATTTAGGCCCAAGCGTGGCCCACCATACAGTTTTACCTGTAGCTAGAGTAATGGAGGCCTTATCACATTTTAGCAAAGTAACAGGGTTGGTGGCCTACATGATAAGTCAAGCATATTTATATCTGGAATGGATGATTAAATAAAAGCAGAATACATACGGAAACACTTAAAGTTAGCACGGTTTTTTATTTAGACACCTAAACTTAAGGGAGTTCCTATTGAACATTTATACTACCCGAAACTTATTTCAATTGAGCATTTATTGCTGATTTGGCACATAAATGAATTTCACCTGATATAGGCGCGTGAAGACCCCAAAAAACAATTTTTTTTTCTTTTTAGTTCCTTCATTTTCTCCCTAAAAAACAAAACAGATCTGCCAGTTGTCTCTTCACTGCAGAATCCGGCGAGAGAAACCGGCGATCTCATGCTCTCCAAAAAATCAACGAGCCCCCCTCTTCTTTTTCCATGCTGGTCATAGATAAGACACAACATTTCTGAATGTTTAACAAGAATTCAATGTTCTTCATTCTTTAATTTTTTATTTTTGTTATTGAATTTTAATTTTTCTTGTAAATCCTAGATTTGATTTAAGGTTGGAGAAGACAAAAGCAACAGCCGCATCCCCTTGTTATAGAGAACTGGAATTAAATGAAATCCACCATTAATGGGGTCTTTAAAAAGCTTGAAGGTTTAACAAGAGTTACTTGATTTGATGAAAGTTTGGGAAATTAATATTGCGGTTGTCTTTGGGTGGTCGTGGGGAATGTCTAGCTGAAGGTATAACAAATTTGGTGGAGTTTCTCTTAAAAATTTGGATTAAAATCGTGATAGGAACAAGAACACACATGAAAATTATGAAGAACACCAAGACCACTAATTATTTTGTGTATTAAATAGATTTAACATAATTTTTCCTTTTTTTTTACCTCAAAATAATATATATCCTTTTTTATTCGTCATTCACCACGTCAGCAGCGAGTGCATTGCACAAACTTTGTAATTTTCGCTGATTATAAAAAATATGCTCAATTGAAATAAGTTTCGGGTAGTATAAGTGCTCAATATGAACTCTCTTAAATTCAGGTGTCTAAATGAAAGATTGTACCAACTTTAAGTGTCTCCGTATGTATTCAGCCTTAAATAAAATAAACATTGGTGCAACACACTACTTTCATGCTAGGAACATTCTGTATATGATTCTCGGGATTTCCCCTATTATCTAAGAAATGTAATAAGATGGAGTGTCACCAATTAGCAGAATAGCCTCGTAGGCACTTATACTTGTTAGCGTTTGTCATCCCGGTCCCTATAATCAAAGAAGATTCATTCAGACACTTATAGTTGTTCAAAGCCAATATTTTAAACCCTTCTTACCTTACGTGTTCTTCAAATCTATGACATGGAGGACACATCAGTGGCCACGCCAAATTTTTTATGACACATCATTATTAATTTATTTTTTATTCGACTATTCTTCACCTACAAAGCTTCTTCACAGCCAACATTCCACCATAGCATCACCAATCAACCACCAAAAGCTAAATTGGTCATCAATAATGACCACCCGAAAGACCAACATCACCCAAAATATTTTGAAATTTCACTACAAGAAAACTAGAAAATAGGTTTCACCGGCGATCTTCTTTCACTATTGCTATTTCTTTTCTTTGCAAAGGCTATCTTCCAAAGTAGAGAATGGGGTGTGAGAAAAAAATTCCCCCAAGATTGATGCAAATTTGGTAGATGTTTTGGATTTATAGCGACGAGGGATATCATTGTTTGGATGAAGATATGGTGGGAAGGGTACCATTGCTGTGGGTTTCAGGTTAAAATGGAGGAAGAGGAGCAAACTGAAGAAGGGAGGGAGATAGAGAGGGGAAGGGGACTATAACGTAAGAGAAAGAGAAAAATTAGCTGTTTGGCCTTTTCTTTCTTTTCTAATTTGATTTTTGAATTTTTCTTTTTCTTTTTTCCTTATTTTAATCATAATTTTTTTACGTTCACGCTCCTTATATGCGTGGAATACACAGTTTTGTCCACTTCAGCGATTAAATTATCACATAGATTTGGTCAATGATCAGAAGGGTTTAAAATATTACTTTTGAATGAGTAGAGGTGCCTAATTGAAACTTCATCAAGTTTGGGGACCGGCATGACAAAATGGCACAAGTATAAGTGTCATTTAGGCTATTCTGCCATTTGTCACACCTCCTTTTGGCGCACCCGCGGGCGGCACGAGGGAGTTTTTCCAATTAAAGGACAATCGAAACGGGATTTATTTAATTAATTCGAGAGTCGCCACTTGGGAGATTTTATGGTGTCCCAAGTCACCAATGGAATCCCGAATCGAGGAAATTTATGACTCTGTAATACAGTCTGCGAAACTAGAAACCTGGATAAGGAATTCTGTTAACCCGGGAGAAGGTGTTAGGCACTCCCGGATTCCGTGGTTTTAGCACGGTCGCTCAACTGCTATTTTTGTTTTTATCTGATTTCTTTACATATTTTAATCCGGTGCTTTTAATGTTCCGCTTTTCAATTTTAGGAGAATTGCGACGTTACGAAAGCACATTTCAAGTCACACCGCAACCAGTACGCCTGTGACTTTAATGTATTTCAGTTTCGTCGGGAGTAATATTTGGGTCACATAAATGCGCACCCGTATTTAGGAAAGTAATTTTATTTACAAATCGTACCTAAAGAGTCTATCGTCTTTTTAACTTTGGGAAAGACCGTGAAATATGCTAAACGGTCCTTCCAAAATCTAAGTTTTCATAACAGTTATTCGAGGGCCCCGTGTGTTTTGTTTTGAGGCATTTTTAACAACAAACAATGATGGTATATCTTCAACATAAAGTGCGGAGACACAGAACGGTTGTATTTGTGAACAAGCAGGTTCGAGCAAATGGACAGCGTCACATTCACTCATACTGAGACTAACTCAAACATACAAATCCAAACAGTAGTAACAAATAAGATAAAGCAATCGTGATTTCACGTTAAACCGAATCTGGAGAATACAAATATAAGAGAACATACCCCCGATTCGAACCAAAGATGCTACGAGCTGAAATTTGCCTTTGATTAATAAAATTCTGACCGTTACAAGGACATCAATAAACCACAGCCACGATCGAATCTTGTTATTGTAAAATTCAGCCATCTGCCAACTTTTTTTCACGTGTGCAATAGGCATACTCAAACCACAATCTTTTCCAGTGTAAGCTATCCATGCCAGTGCCGTCGGATTATCAACAGCAGCCTTCAAGTGATTGAAAAAATCAGGTCGCCGTCCTTCTATCATTTTTATAGCTTTCACAATCACATCATTCAAAGGCTTAAGAAATTCAGCCAAACCAGACATGTCAGGTTTCTGAGTCTGCTTGATTTTGATGAGAAGTTCACGTTGAGCTTCAAAAGCCTCCTCAACAATCTTTGTCACATCCAAAACTCGTCCTCCAATCTTCTCTGCAGCACTTCGAATTCTCCCGACGAACTGAGACCTCAGATCGTCAAAGGCAATGATCGACGGATCTAAAACCGCCGTAGCTCTGCCCTCCCCCGGTGAAACTCCTCCGCTGAGGCCGCTGGCTGACAGTGCCTCAAGCCGTGTGACGGCGGACTCCAATCGCTTTATCAACTTCTCATCCATCGGCAACATTAACGCATGAAGCTAGAAAACTCTCTCTATCAATCTATCCTCTAGAAATGAAGTTGCGATTCGGAGATAGAGTAGACCTGATGAGCGTTTGTGTGTTGTTGTGATTTTTGCGTGTGAAGAAGAAGACGTTAGGGTGGGGGTCTTGTGAAGAAACGCATGGAAGGGGAGTCTCCTCCTAATAGTTGCGCTGCTGCCTGTTACTCTTCTTCAAAGAAGAAGACCTACAGTAACCATTTTTTCTTTTCCAAAAAGTCTCTCCACTTGCTTTTATATAAAGTCCAGAAGAAGATTGAGAGATGGGAAAATATGTATATTCAGTTTCTCTCGTTTTTTTCTTTCACGTGATGCCCTTTTCTTTCATTTTAAAATCAACGGCAAAATGTTTGCCCATCCTCTATCCGTTGGGAATTCTGCCCACGTGAGAGACCAAGAGTGATGGGTCTCCACGTGGGTTTCAAGAGTTATGGGTTCCGTCTCGTGCTCCGTCCGTGTCCCCCACGTGTGGTGGGCTCGGATTATTATGGGCTAGGTCCGAAAATTATATAACCGGGTAATTTGAACCCGAGTATTATTCTTTGCCCGGAACCGAGAGTGAGAATGCGATGTTATTAATTAATCCTACGTAAGCAAAATAATTATAAGACTAATAATTAAAACAAAGTTATTATTTATATTTTTCTTTCAAAATTAAAGTAACTATAAAATGTTAATGCAACTATTTTTATTATTTTCGTTTTTTTATAAAAAGATAAAAATATAAAGTACTATTTTTTGTATTTTTCAAGTTTAAAAATGACTACGAAACATTAATAAAACTATATTTTTGTTATTTTTTATTTTAAGGTAAAAATAAAGTAAAAGAGTCAAATTTAGCTAAGATAGCTATATTAAAACTAAACTAAATATTTTACGCTAAAAATATAAAAAATCTCGGGGAGGGTCAAAAATCACGCGTTTACAGCTGCCCCTCTTTGACTGAAAACACAAAGAGTTTTCAGACAAAGAACGACTAGACAAGTGTTTTGACCCGACCCTTATTCGGAGGGACTAAACTAAAAGAAGAGGAATGTGACCGAGCCCTTGTATCTGAGCTGCCTACATATCCTTGGCTATAAAGGAATCAGGCCACGTGTAGTTCAGAAGTGAGTAAGAATATGGAGTAACCGAGGTGGAGAGCCAGTCGAGGTGTCGTTCCGTCGAGGTTCCGTTCCATCGAAGTTCCGGTCCGTGGTCCTGCTATTACATCAAAAATCAAAACATGAGAAAGACTAACTAAGCCTATCAGCTACTAGTTACAAGATTCCTATCTATAAGTCTTCTGAAGCTTGATCTTGAGTATTGGTTGGTGCTTCATGCGGACTCTAAATTTGAACCTTGATACTTGCTAGTTGCAGTGCTGCTTTTCGAATCAAGACTAGGTATACAGTGCTTGTGACCTCGGCCATGTCTTGAGCATGCCACATCTTTCATCAACTTCTGCATTTTGGATTGGCTTCATGCCTCTTTTTTTTTCTTTTTGTTTATTGTGACTAAACTTCTATTGATCCCCTCGGACTGTTGACTCGCATTCTGGTTGCCTTCCTTCTGATTCATGCTGGGGATTTCCGTTACACTCTGCCGCTTTCCTTAAACAACTTCAAAATAAATTGGTATTTCCGTTACATTCAACCGCTTTCCTCAACCAAATTCAAAAATAAATCGCCACTCCATTCTTCAGGCGGGCTCCCCGACTTCCACTACAACTTCAAAATAAATCGCCACTCCATTCTTCAGGCGGGCTCCCTGACTTCAACTACAATTTCAAAACTAAATCGCCAGTCCATTCTTCAGGCGGGCTCCCTGACTTCAACTACTACTTCAAAATAAAATCGCCACTCCATTCTTCAGGCGGGCTCCCTGACTTCAACTACAACTCCAAAATAAAATCGCCACTCCGTTCTCCAGGTGGGCTCCCCGACTTCAACTACAACTTCAAAATAAAATCGCCACTCCATTCTTCGGGCGGGCTCCCCGACTTCAGCTACTACTTCAAAATAAAATCGCCACTCCATTCTTCAGGCGGGCTCCCCGACTTCAACTACTACTTCAAAATAAAATCGCCACTCCATTCTTCAAGCGGGCTCCCCGACTTCAACTACTACTTCAAAATAAAATCGCCACTCCATTCTCCGGGCGGGCTCCCCGACTTCAGCTATAACTTCAAAATAAATCGCCACTCCATTCTTCGAGCGGGCTCCCGACTTCAACTACAACTTCAAAATAAATCGCCACTCCATTCTCCGGGCGGGCTTCCCGACTTCAACTATCGCTTCAAAATAAAATCGCCACTCCATTCTCCAGGCGGGCTCCCCGACTTCAGCTATAACTTCAAAATAAATCGCCACTCCATTCTTCGGGCGGGCTCCCCGACTTCAACTACAACTTCAAAATAAATCGCCACTCCATTCTCCAGGCGGGCTTCCCGACTTCAACTACTCTACTTCAAAATAAAATCGCCACTCCATTCTCCAGGCGGGCTCCCCTGACTTCAACCACCGCTTCAAAATAAAATCGCCACTCCATTCTTCAGGCGGGCTCCCCGACTTCAACTACTACTTCAAATAAAATCGCCACTCCATTCCCCAGGCGGGCTCCACGACTTCAACTACTACTTCAAAATAAAATCGCCACTCCATTCTCCGAGCGGGCTCCCGACTTCAGCTATAACTTCAAAATAAATCGCCACTCCATTCTTCGAGCGGGCTCCCGACTTCAACAACAACTCCAAAATAAAATCGCCATTCCGTTCTCCAGGCGGGCTCCCTCTGACTTCAACTACAACTTCAAAATAAAATCGCCACTCCATTCTTCGGGCGGGCTCCCTGACTTCAACTACAACTTCAAAATAAAATCGCCACTCCATTCTTCGGGCGGGCTCCCGACTTCAACTACAACTTCAAAATAAATCGCCACTCCATTCTTCAGGCGGGCTCCCTGACTTCAACTACTGCTTTAAAATAAAATCGCCACTCCATTCTTCAGGCGGGCACCCCGACTTCAACTACAACTCATTAACTCCATCCCATCCTTTCTTCCGAATTACCTTGTTTCGGAATTGCTTTCCTCCTAGGTCGTGTTATTTTTCCTTGACTGCTGGGGATATCTTTGGAATTGTTTACTTACCTGCTGAGGATAATGATGCTGGGAAAATTTCCTTCATTCCCTCCCTTCCTTTGACTCATGTGCTTGAATTTGCGTTGGGAACTCTTGTTGTAACTCTCTGCTTTATGGTGGGTTACTGGTTTCAAGACCTGCAATGTAAAGACTGAAGACTTGCCTTTTGTTATACAGGTAGGCGCCTGCTTTTAGTAGCAACTTTTGAATTAAAAATGCATTCTGGCAATAATTTATGAAATATGCAAAGGACAATGTAAAATAAAACAAACGTAAAATATCCTATTCGAGGGCGGATAGTCCCATCGTATTCTATTCGAGGGCGAATACTCCCATTGTATCCTATTCGATGGCGAATACTCCCATTGTATCCTATTCGAGGGCGAATACTCCCATTGTATCCTATTCGAGGGCGAATACTCCCATTGTACCCTATTTGAGGGCGGATACTCCCATCGTATTCTATTTGAGGGCGAATACTCCCATCGTATCCTATTCAAGGGCGAATACTCCCATTGTATCCTATTCGAGGGCGAATACTCCCATTGTATCCTATTCGAGGGCGAATACTCCTATTGTATCCTATTCGAGGGCGAATACTCCCATCGTATTCTATTTGAGGGTGAATACTCCCATCCTATCCTATTCGAGGGCGAATACTCCCATTGTATCCTATTCGAGGGCGAATACTCCCATGATATCAAAAAGCGAACAAACCTGAGATGTCCTGTTCGAAGGTGGACAAACCTGAAACATCCTATTTGAAGGTGGACAAACCTGATACGTCATCTTGAATTGCTTTCCTCGTTTCTCCGAGAAAATTTTCAACAACGACAGAAAATTTTCTGCCCCAGTATTAGTGTTCTTCCTTGTGGCATGACTTTCTGCTATCAATAGCACTTTCTTTCCCCGTTTCAAATCAAAGAAAATTTGTTAGTTCAAAACATTGTGAGCGGTTGTGCCGCTCCTGTGTGGTGGTTTTTTTTCCTTTTCTCCTTTCCCTCGCTCGGGGTTCCCAAAACTTGTAGGGAAATGATTTCATTTGCTGGAGATGATATTCCTGCTGGGGATGGGTTTTTCCATTTATCCCTTCCCCTTTCTGTGTTTCTCAACTTGCTGGGGGTTATTTTGTTGAAGATGGGATTTCCTTTCTTCCTTTACCACTCTGTGTTGTCCGACCACCTCGGAACTTGCTTTAGATAACATTGCTGGTGGATTTTCATTTCCTCAAAATTGGTGTTTCACTCTTCTGAAGACTGTTGGAGATGACATTGGTTTAAATATTGCTTCCCGTAAAGACTTTCCTTCTTCCCTAAGTGGATATTGACTTCCAGAAAATTTTCAAACTGAAAAGAAAATTTTCTGCCCCAGTTTAATAATCTTCTTTGCACCATGCTTCTCTGTCGTCAATGGCATTTCCTTGCCTTGCATAATAATTGGAAAGTTGGTGGCAAGTTTTGAAGTCATTTCTCACTATGTTTTGACTAGACCGACTTTGATGGAGAATTTTGACAAAAGGAGAAAGATAAAAAGAAACAACAAATAGAAGACAAGGGAGGACTGACTCTCTAACCAGAAACAACTATAAAAACTTATCAAACGCGGATACCAACTCTACTGGTCATGAGATGCACATATGGCCTATCCTCCGTCGTTAATTTCCTTTCACGATTTCTGTCTCGTGATTTCCATCCGATTATCACCTTTATTCGACTTGTAGTGCCCGAAGGGTTTCACTTTCAAGCCTCTCTCATTTTGATTTTCTCTCTGCTTTTCGTCGCTTTATGGTGCCTGTGAAGGTTTTCACCGGTAAGACTCTCTCATTTGTATTACTTTTAACTGGGGATTGGGGTATCATTGCCAAGACTCTCTCGTAGTTCCTTTCTGCTAGGAATCAGAGTCTTTTTCTGCTGGGAATCAAAGTGTCATATTCTGATGAGACTCTCGTGTTTGTTTGACTTGGCCTATTTTGAAGACTGATCGGAAGGTCTTTCTTTGGACCGTAATGTGGGATTCGGATAGGGCTAGAATGAAAGGGTATTAAAGGCTCAAACAAATCAATTTTGGGTTCAAAATTTACAACCTTCGGACCTAACTTTATTTATAATAAATACAATTTTTCTTTGCCCCAGTTTCATATTTGGGGAATTCTTATTTCTTTATTTACACTATGACCGAGCTGTGAAGCGCCTACGTATCCTCTTTAAGGAATCAGGTCAAACGTAGTTCCCAATTCCTTCTTTTCATTTTTTTTTCCATCATTTTTTCATTTTTTTTTCTTTTTTTTTTTGTTCCTTTTTGGTTGTTTTTGTTTTTTTTCTCTTTTTCTTTCTTTATCTTCCCCATTTGTGTTTCTAATTTTGGTACCGATTCCGAAGGAGGGGTATGAAAGAAATCAAAATAAGGCTCGAAGGGTTAGCGAAGGATAATATGTTTGGGTAGCAGAACAAAATGCCTTCGTCATTCCAATCTTCAAAACATGCCAAGTACAAACAACATATTCACGACATCTTCCGGTTGTGCTAGGAGTGATAACCATATCGTCCATTCGCCTTTTTCATCCGTCATTTTAAAGTATTGCTGGACGACACTTCCATTTCAGTATCACGAGCGAACCCCATGTCAGCATGGCCATTTTGCCCTTAAGGCTTTCTTTGTATTTTACCCGCCCCAAATTTCACGTGACTCGGGTTCCAAATAATCTCAAATCATTATTTCTTTTAAAATGCCATGATTATCTTCCAATTCCTTCATGATTAACTTTTAAGATCAGGCCACAATTATGCGTGCATGTCATGTCACTAGTGTTGACAGAAAAATGACTATAAAGAAGAAAGACTTAATCAAAGAAAAATGACTCGAAATAATGGCAAACAAGAGAGTTGCATTAGACGAACTAGAAATGAATTAATACAACAAAACAAACACAATAAACTTGGGTACACCCTTGGAACAAACCTACACAATACTAAATGAGGTATTACGACCAATAGAAAACTGGACAAAATAGAACGACAAAAGGGTTTGAGTTACATGACAATATCCTGATTACAACCCTGAAATAATCCTGGACGACAGAAATGACAACAAAATAAGCCACCAAAAACTCCATTCTGGTTGACCAAGAAATAGAGAGTCTTCCCGATTACCAAGCACGATATTTTGGCCCCTGAGCTTCGCATCAATATTACCAAGGCCACTTATTTGCTTCGACATTTTCAGCTTTAGTCAATACATCCCCACAAAGCGTCCATCATGGCGTGCGGGTAAAGGACTCTATGCGATATTCTTGGTGTCACTATCTTGGATCATAATCAGGTTTTCCTGGACCTTCTGCTTCCGGTTCACCACAAACCAACCACCTCGATTCTCAACAATTCAAAATAAAATATGGTAGAAATGGACTCAGTCAGTCCTTATCCATATTTTTTTGCTTACTTCCTTTTTCTTTTTCCTTTTTTTTTATTTTTTTTTCTTTTTTTTTTTCATTTTTTTTCCATATATATACATATACAGTTGTGGTCGAATCTTATGGAGATTGCCTACGTATCATGACCCCGCATGAATCAGACCGAGCGTAGTTCTTGCAAATTAATGCAAGAAATAAAGAGATGTTTATTTGATTATATTTTTTTTTTGAATAAAAATTGTACAAGCCGACTCCAACTACAAACTTGTGTAAGAGATTTCTACAAGAATAAGAATATTTTTGGTGTCACTTATGACTATTTCTACAAAATTGGCCACACAATGGCTTATTTGACAAAATGGCTATTTTTGCAAAATTTATTTAAGAAAGATAAAACTTGAAATTTTTTTTTTTATCCTGTGGCTCATGGGGCATCGTTCGGCATCACCATAAACCAACACAAAACTATTTTTTCATAAATTGGCCATGTAATGGCTTATTTAGACAAAGTGGCTCTTTTTGCAAAATTTTATGTAAGAAGATGCAAATTCAAAATTTTATCCTGGGGCCTATGGGGCATCGTTCAGCACCGACACAGGCCAACACAAGACTGAGAAAGTTCAAATGCAAAAATGTAGCTATTTTAGTAAAATTTTGGCCATGTAATGGCTTGTTTGATAAAGTGGTTATTTTTGTAAAGTTGAGTGATGACTCAAAACTTGATTTTTTTGTGCGGATACAGCCTTTCGACATTTCCGCGAGGGAATATTTCAAGGCTGTGTCCAAAATTATTTAAAATGACTCAAAGTGGCTATTCTTGCAAAAATGGCCTTCCGGCGTCCTTTTGAGGGACATTCGGCTTATTTTAAGCAAGAATAGCATCACCCGACTTATTTATAACAAAATCAAAAATTTGACATTTTTTTGGTTATTTTTGCAAACGGGGTGTGAACCCGAACTTGATTTTGCGGCTATGGCCTTGCAATATTTCCACAAGGAATATTTCAAGGTTGTGCCCGCAAATTATTAAAAATGATTCAAAGTGGCTATTTTTGCAAAAACAGCCTTCCGGCGTCCTTTCGGAACATTCGGCTATTTTTCAAAATGGCATCACTTTGATTTTATTGAAAACTAAAACTTCGACATTTTTTTTTTTAATTTTTTGAAGGGGTGGTTGGACCCGATGAGGGTTGCCTACGTATCCCACCTAATGGCGAGAATCAAACCTGCGTAGTTCGGTCAGATTATTTTATGACCAATTATTTCAACAAGATTGCTCTTCCTATTTTTCAAATTTTCAAATTTTCGACAGCATTTCGTCAATATTTTTGATATTTTTCTATTCCAAAATTCTTTTTCTTTTTTTTTTGTTTTTTAAGAATTTAACCAATCATCATAATAATACATGATAAATAAATGCAACATATAATATGCTCGGTCTTTGATTACTGGGTCACCTGTCCTAGACGGACCCAACCCCTGTGTTGAGTCCCCTAAGTCAAATGCAACGTGATGCAAATAAGCATTTCCTACTAGGGATCCGGCATGAAGTCATGTTATTCTAAGCTCAGAACCTCGGTATGTGATCTAGACTGTGTACCCAAGCGGACAACTCGGGCCGAGGAAGGAGCTCCTTTCCGGGAACCAAAAGGCCAACCGGCTTAGAAACTTTCCGAGCCTCTTTATTATTTCGGGGTATGACACTAACAGAATAGGGAGTCTCAACCAGTGAGCACATCCCCATAGGTGAGAAGAGAAGGGTTTCGGCACAGTTTATATATACAGTTCAAGATAATATCAAAGCGGTACACATATAGCAGTTTGTATATACAGTGCAACTAGTATCAAAGCGGTAGACATATAGCATTTTGTATATACAGTGCAACTAGTATCAAAGCGGTAGACATATAGCACATTAATTAAACATATAATAAAATCAGATATAGACAAAAACAACAATTTAACTTAGCTCGTTCTTAAACCCTGAACCGAAGTTCTGGGTTCCGTCCCCAGCAGAGTCGCCAGAGCTGTCACACCTCCTTTTGGCGCACCCGCGGGCGGCACGAGGGAGTTTTTCCAATTAAAGGACAATCGAAACGGGATTTATTTAATTAATTCGAGAGTCGCCACTTGGGAGATTTTATGGTATCCCAAGTCACCAATGGAATCCCGAATCGAGGAAATTTATGACTCTGTAATACAGTCTGCGAAACTAGAAACCTGGATAAGGAATTCTGTTAACCCGGGAGAAGGTGTTAGGCACTCCCGGATTCCGTGGTTTTAGCATGGTCGCTCAACTGCTATTTTTGTTTTTATCTGATTTCTTTACATATTTTAATCCGGTGCTTTTAATGTTCCGCTTTTCAATTTTAGGAGAATTGCGACGTTACGAAAGCACATTTCAAGTCACACCGCAACCAGTACGCCTGTGACTTTAATGTATTTCAGTTTCGTCGGGAGTAATATTTGGGTCACATAAATGCGCACCCGTATTTAGGAAAGTAATTTTATTTACAAATCGTACCTAAAGAATCTATCGTCTTTTTAACTTCGGGAAAGACCGTGAAATATGCTAAACGGTCCTTCCAAAATCTAAGTTTTCATAACAGTTATTCGAGGGCCCCGTGTGTTTTGTTTTGAGGCATTTTTAACAACAAACAATGATGGTATATCTTCAACATAAAGTGCAGAGACACAGAACAGTTGTATTTGTGAACAAGCAGGTTCGAGCAAATGGACAGCGTCACATTCACTCATACTGAGACTAACTCCAACATACAAATCCAAACAGTAGTAACAAATAAGATAAAGCAATCGTGATTTCACGTTGAACCGAATCTGGAGAATACAAATATAAGAGAACATACCCCTGATTCGAACCAAAGATGCTACGAGCTGAAATTTGCCTTTGATTAATAAAATTCTGACCGTTACATGGACATCAATAAACCACAGCCACGATCGAATCTTGTTATTGTAAAATTCAGCCATCTGCCAACTTTCTTTCACGTGTGCAATAGGCATACTCAAACCACAATCTTTTCCAGTGTAAGCTATCCATGCCAGTGCCGTCGGATTATCAACAGCAGCCTTCAAGTGATTGAAAAAATCAGGTCGCCGTCCTTCTATCATTTTTATAGCTTTCACAATCACATCATTCAAAGGCTTAAGAAATTCAGCCAAACCAGACATGTCAGGTTTCTGAGTCTGCTTGATTTTGATGAGAAGTTCACGTTGAGCTTCAAAAGCCTCCTCAACAATCTTTGTCACATCCAAAACTCGTCCTCCAATCTTCTCTGCAGCACTTCGAATTCTCCCGACGAACTGAGACCTCAGATCGTCAAAGGCAATGATCGACGGATCTAAAACCGCCGCAGCTCCGCCCTCCCCCGGTGAAACTCCTCCGCTGAAGCCGCTGGCTGACAGTGCCTCAAGCCGTGTGACGGCGGACTCCAATCGCTTTATCAACTTCTCATCCATCGGCAACATCAACGCATGAAGCTAGAAAACTCTCTCTATCAATCTATCCTCTAGAAATGAAGTTGCGATTCGGAGATAGAGTAGACCTGATGAGCGTTTGTGTGTTGTTGTGATTTTTGCGTGTGAAGAAGAAGACGTTAGGGTGGGGGTCTTGTGAAGAAACGCATGGAAGGGGAGTCTCCTCCTGATAGTTGCGCCGCTGCCTGTTACTCTTCTTCAAAGAAGAAGACCTACAGTAACCATTTTTTCTTTTCCAAAAAGTCTCTCCACTTGCTTTTATATAAAGTCCAGAAGAAGATTGAGAGATGGGAAAATATGTATATTCAGTTTCTCTCGTTTTTTTCTTTCACGTGATGCCCTTTTCTTTCATTTTAAAATCAACGGCAAAATGTTTGCCCATCCTGTATCCGTTGGGAATTCTGCCCACGTGAGAGACCAAGAGTGATGGGTCTCCACGTGGGTTTCAAGAGTTATGGGTTCCGTCTCGTGCTCCGTCCTGTGTCCCCCATGTGTGGTGGGCTCGGATTATTATGGGCTAGGTCCGAAAATTATATAACCGGGTAGTTTGAACCCGAGTATTATTCTTTGCCCGGAACCGAGAGTGAGAATGCGATGTTATTAATTAATCCTACGTAAGCAAAATAATTATAAGACTAATAATTAAAACAAAGTTATTTTTTATATTTTTCTTTCAAAATTAAAGTAACTACAAAATGTTAATGCAACTATTTTTATTATTTTCGTTTTTTTTATAAAAAGATAAAAATATAAAGTACTATTTTTTGTATTTTTCAAGTTTAAAAATGACTACGAAATATTAATAAAACTATATTTTTGTTATTTTTTATTTTAAGGTAAAAATAAAGTAAAAGAGTCAAATTTAGCTAAGATAGCTATATTAAAACTAAACTAAATATTTTACGCTAAAAATATAAAAAATCTCGGGAGGGTCAAAAATCACGCGTTTACACCATTAATTTATAAGATCACTACTAGAATCAACATTGTCTACTCCAAACAATTTTCTTGTCCTGATCGCAAGTAGTTACTACAGTCATGTTCTCACTACACAGATTCTGGGGATTAGTATTCATACTTGTACAAAGTGTGTTGAAGGAGGTAGACAAAAAATGCATAGGTTGGGAAGTTATAACAAAGAGGATCCACAAGGGGTGAAATGAGTCACCAACTTCCCCTGGCAGTTGGTATTGGAAGAAGATCATTAAGTCATTAAAAAAGTAAATGCAAAAGTGTTTGGTGATTGCAGTTGGGCAAGCTGAAATACTACATTGGGTGATGTGCAACGCATAATTAAGAAGAGGCTAATAATTAAGACCGGGTATGTTGTTATTATTGTAAGCACTTCAATTTCTTCCGGTCTCAAACAATTGGTCTAAAGTTGCTAGTGAACTTTATTACATGTTGAACTTGAATTTCCATGACTGGGTATGAACTTGAACATTTCAATATAGCTTAGATTCTTTGTTACATTATTCATTTCTCTAAACATAAATGAAAGGACTAGTACTTATGGAAACTGTGAGAAAAATGCAAACCATGCAGTGGTGGATTGAAAATAAGAAACTATTGGTAGACTCGATTTAAAGGATCAATTTACTATGACTACAACAAGGTAATGCAGAAATTGAACATAGAAGGCAGGCAAAAAGCCATTAACTTGAAGAAAAGTGATACTGTAAGAGATGTCTCAATTAAGTGCAAGACTAAAAATTAAGGTCAAAGAAGGAATTTACTTCAATCATCGGTCGTTTCAGCAGTATTGAGCTTTTTCTCCTTTCCTCCAGGAGACACACTAGCTTATTTGATACTTTTTTCCCATCTCCATCAATCTCCTCCTTTTTCTGCTTAGCCCTTTCCTTTATCATCCGTGCCTCAACTTCTTTTGCGAATTCCTTTTTCTCCCTCGCCTTCAACATCCTCAATCTTCTTCATCTCTTTCAATACTACGCCTTTGATTTCCTCCATGTGTGCATCACACTTCACCATATCTGCAAAATAATCCGAGGATGTCCCATAGAATGAAACATTAATTAGATAACACTCCAACGCTTGCATGTAGAAAGAGAGATCCCTCGCCAAATCATCGCTCCTGAATCCAATCCAAACCATCAGCCCAACTGATTTCTCTTAGCTTATCAAGCAAACCTTCCACATTGTATATTACATTTTTTGAAGCTTCAGTCAATTTCTGATGATTCTGATTCTGGCTTGGATTCCTGATGAGTAGCATTCATTTCCTCGTCCAACGTCATTTGTGTGCTGTATGATAACGATAACCTTAGTGGACAGAAAGATTGTAGGAGATATAAGCAATCAAGCTCTCTCAGTTAATAACATTATGCAGTTAGAGAGGCACAAAAATAGCACAAGCCTATTATTTTACGTACGGTTGAAAATTATTCACAATATATAATTTGTATTTGGGAGAAAACAGCTTATCAGCTGGGAAGCAAATACTAGCTACTACTAACTAGTATAAGTCACCAAAGTTGTATAATGTGAGAAGACAAAACACGTCAAACCCAAAATATAATTACTTTTTACCATTAAAACAATTGGATCACAGTTGAAAAGCAAATACTACTAATAACTAGTACTCTACTTTAAAAGTCAAAGAACTATATGCAGTAGGAGAATACTCAACACCTCACAACAAAATAGTAGAAAAGGCAGCCCGGTACACTAAGCTCTTGTTATGCACAGGGTTCGGGGAAGGGCCGGACCACAAGGGTCTATTGTACGCAGTCTTGAGACCGTTTCTACGGCTTGAACTCGCGCTAGTCACATGGCAACAACTATACCAATTACGCCAAGCCTTCGACACCTCACGACACCAATATATAATTCCAAACATATGCATATATCGGTAAAAGAGCTTGTCAACTGGGAAACAAATACTAACTAGTAAAAGTTGTAAACTTCTTACAGTAGGACAACACACAAAATAACACTGCCAACAATAATTAAATACTCAGTGTAATCTCATAGCAGACTTTATTCCTATCTTGTAAAGTTAGAGAAGTTGTTTATGATAGACCACGGGCGAAGGCACATGTAGGTAAGGGTGGTCAGTCTTTGTCGAAAAATTGCACTGTTTATATAGGTAAAATATTAGATTAGAGTTAAATAACATGTATTGAACACCCTTTGTCGGATTATTTTTTACATATTTCAAGTTTGAACACCCTTAAGAAAATTTCTGGCTTCGCCACTGTGATAGATCCTCGGCTCAAAAAAAACATACCCACATGGAAAAAGAATTACAGTAGGGGAGAAGACATGGAAAAAGAAACAGTAACATTAACAAGATAATAAAATAGCCTAAGCAAAAGAAACAACATATAGCAATAGAAATCTAAGAATAAGAAAATACTAGAATAAAACTAATAATATTAGTATGAAAAAAAAATACCCTCGACAACCGACTAACTAATCCTCGACCTCCACGGCCTCCTATCCCAAGTCACAAAATCCAATCTTTGCAGTTATCAGCTGGGAATCAAATTTTAGCTTGTAACAACAACACAGAATAAAAAGACTTTAAAAAAAAAAGGAAACCAAGAACATACAACAACTACCCTTAATCTTAAACTAGTTGGGATCCATTATATGAATCCACTTAATCCAAAAGTCACAAGCTTTATATAATAACATAATTGAAAAAAAAAAAAGGCAGTTCGTGTTGAATTTGGCATAAAATTTGTCCCACATCGGTGGGTAGAAGTGAAGTTGGGGGATTTTTCCTCTATAAAAGAAGGCCTAATGTTTAGGATTTAAACAAATCTCTCATTTGCCTTTTTATCTTCTTAAGGCATTTGTATCTTCTCTCTTTAGTATTATTTCACTTGTATTTGGAGTGGAATAAATATTGGTTGTGTCCGAGGAGTAGGCAAAATTAGCCGAATCTCGTAAATTCTGGTGTTCTTTATATTGTTGCTTTATTGTCTTATTTATTATTTGGTGGCTGTCATAATTTTTGGTATAGTAGTTGTGACTCATTCACACTATATACATTTGGCTTTCGCAACAATTGGTATCAGAGCCAAGGTATTATCTCGGTATGCTCTATGGTTGCAGCGTAGTCTGATCTTCCACATCAGAAAAGATTTATCTTGGTAACTGAGTCAAGGTTCTTTCTCGGTATGCTTTGTGGTTGCAGCTTAGTCTGATCTTCCATATTAGAAAGGAAATAATCTTGATTTGTGTCGTCAGCTATTAAATAATATTTATGTCAAAGATGGGAGACAATAAACAAGAAGAATCTACATCAAGTGTCAACAATACGTCATCATTGGCATCTTCGCTTATGACAAGAATTGTGTCAAATGCGAAATTTGCAGTAGAAATTTTTGACGGGTCCGGACATTTTGGGATGTGGCAAGGCGAGGTTCTAGATGTCCTTTTTCAACAAGGGCTAGATCTCGCTATTGAAGAAAAGAGACCAGATGGTATTGGAGAAGAAGATTGGAGAATAATCAACCGTGTTGCTTGCGGTACCATTCGATCTTACCTTGCTAGAGAGCAGAAATATCCATACACAAAGGAAACTTCTGCAAGTAAATTATGGAAAGCACTGGAGGATAAATTTTTGAAGAAAAACAGTCAAAATAAATTGTACATGAAGAAGAGACTCTTTCACTTCACCTATGTTCCCGGTACCACGATGAATGAACATATCACCAGTTTCAATAAGTTGGTCACGGATTTGCAAAATATGGATACAACTTATGATGATGGTGACTTGGCCTTGATGTTGTTGGCATCACTTCCTGACGAGTACGAGCACCTTGAAACTACTCTACTCCATGAAAATGACGAAGTTTCTCTCAGAGAAGTTTGTTCGGCTTTGTACAGCTATGAACAAAGAAAGCGAGAAAAACAGAAGGGCGGAGAACGAGAACCACTGTTCGTGAGGGGTTGTCCTCAAAATCAAACGATGACAAGGAAAGGAAGATCTAAGTCAAGATCTAAACCCAGCAAAGATGAATGTGCCTTTTGTCGAGAAAAGGGGCACTGGAAGAAAGACTGTCCGAAGTTGAATAATAAGGCCAAACATAACAATGGAAAGGCCATTATGGATTCAAATGTAGTTGATTGTGATGATTCGGATTTCTCATTAGTTACAACGGAGCCTTCAATGTCATCAGACATATGGTTGATGGATTCGGCTTGTAGCTATCATATATGTCCTAACAGGGATTGGTTTGTGGACTTTCAAGAAGGAGAATATGGAGTCATCCAAACAGCGGATAACATCCCTCTTACCTTATATGAAATTGGTTCAATACGATTAAGGAACCATGATGGAATGATCAGAACATTAACAGATGTTCGATATGTACCGGGTTTGAAGAAAAATCTCATCTCTATGGGAGCCCTAGAATCAAAAGGGTTCAAAATTATTGCAGAAAATGGTATGATGAGAGTATGCTCCGGTGCACTAGTGGTAATGAAGGCCAATCGGAAGAACAATAACATGTACCGTTATCTCGGTAGTACAGTTATTGGGATAGCAACAGTGACGTCCATTGACAACAAAGAGGCAGAAGCAACCAGGCTATGACACATGCGCTTGGGACATGCTGGAGGAAAATCCTTAAAAACTTTATCAGATCAAGGATTGTTGAAAAGAGTAAAGGCTTGCAATTTGGAGTTTTGCGAGCATTGTGTCAAAGGGAAACAGACAAGGGTTAAATTTGGTAAATCAATCCATAATACCAAAGGCATTTTGGATTATGTACACTCTGACGTTTGGGGTCCTTCCAAAACACCTTCATTGGGTGGGAAGCACAATTTTGTGACCTTTATTGATGATTTTTCCGGAAGAGTATGGGTGTATGCAATGAAGAGCAAAGATGAAGTGCTGGGAATTTTTCTCAAATGGAAGACGATGGTAGAGAATCAAACGGGCAGGAGGATCAAGTGTATTCGCACAGACAATGGAGGTGAATACAAAAATGATCATTTCAATAAGGTATGTGAAAATGATGGCATCGTCCGACACTTCATTGTCAGACATACACCACAACAGAATGGAGTGGCAGAACGCATGAACCAGACCTTGCTGGAGAAGGTACGGTGTATGTTGTCCAATGTTGGCTTGGGCAAAGAATTTTGGGCTGAGGCAATTACATATGCATGCCACCTCATTAATCGTCTACCATCTGTTGCTATTGATGGCAAGACACCATTTGAAAAATGTTATGGAAAGCCTACTGTTGATTATGACTCTTTACACGTATTTGGCTCAACTGTATATTATCATGTCACGGAGTCAAAATTGGATCCAAGGGCAAAGAAGGTTATTTTTTTGGGGATTACTTCTGGAGTCAAAGGACATCGCTTATGGTGTCCTATGACAAAGAAAGTAATATTCAGCAAGGATGTTACCTTCGATGAATCTTCTATGGTAAACAAGGTAACAAATGAAGATACCAAACAAGATGATGGTGCTTTTAAGCAAGTGGAGTTTGAGGGAAAATTTATTTTTCCTACACAAGAAGCAGAGGAGGAAACAAATGAAGATTATCCTCTGGAAGGAGAGCCAGTAGGGGAGATTCCAACTCAGGAACCTCAACAACAACTTGAATCAATAGCAACCAGCAGGCCAAAAAGGAAAGTAACGAAACCTATTCGTCTCATAGAGACAGTTGCTTGTGCAACCGCAATTGCAGGTGATGATGTTCCCACCACTTATAAAGACGCAGTCCAAAGTTCAGAAGAAGATAAGTGGAGGATTGCCATGAATGATGAAATACAATCCCTTCATCCGAATCATACATGGAGATTGGCCAATCTCCCGAAGGGAAAGAAAGCAATTGGGTGCAAATGGGTATTTACAAAGAAAGAAGCATTTCCTAACCAAGAAGATGTTCGCTACAAAGCAAGGTTGGTGGACAAAGGATATGCTCAAACGGAGGGAATTGATTACAATGAAGTATTTTCTCCAGTTGTAAAACATTCCTCCATTCGAATTATGTTGGCTTTGGTAGCACAATTAGATTTGGAACTAGTTCAGATGGATGTAAAAACTGCATTTTTACATGGAAACTTGGAGGAGGAAATCTATATGACTCAGCCAGAAGGATTCAAAGTTGTTGGAAAGGAAAACATGGTGTGCAAACTTGAAAAATCATTGTACGGGTTGAAACAATCTTCTAGACAATGGTACAAACGATTTGACAAGTTTATATTGCAGCAAGGGTACAAGAAAAGCAAATACGATCATTGTGTGTATTTGTGCAAGCTTAAAAATGGTTCCTTTATATATCTTCTCCTATATGTTGATGATATGTTGATAGCTTCCAAGAATTCGGAAGAAATTGATAAGTTGAAGATTCAACTGAAGAAGGAGTTCGAGATGAAGGATCTGGGTGAGGCGAAGAAAATTCTTGGCATGGAGATAATAAGAGATAGACGTTCAAAGAAACTCTGTTTATCTCAGAAAGAATATTTGAAGAGAGTACTACAACGTTTTGGCATAGATGACAAGACTAAGCCAGTTAGTACTCCACTTGCTCCCCATTTTAAGCTAAGTACTACTATGTCGCCATTGGATGAAGCTGAACAAGAGTATATGTCAAAGGTACCATACGCAAATGTTGTTGGTAGCTTGATGTATGCAATGGTATGTACGAGACCTGACATTTCACAAGCTGTTGGAGTTATTAGCATATATATGCACAATCCAGGAAAGGAGAATTGGCAAGCTGTGAAGTGGATTCTACGGTATATTCATAATACTGTAGATGTTGGGTTAGTTTTTGAGCAGGAAGGCAATCAATCTGTAGTTGGATATTGTGACTCAGATTTTGCATGTGATCAGGACAAACGAAGATCAACTACTGGATATGTGTTTACTTTTGCAAAGGCACCAGTTAGTTGGAAGTCTACTTTGTAGTCAACAATTGCTTTGTCTACAACAGAGGCAGAGTACATGGCTATTACAGAGGCTGTGAAGGAGGCAATTTGGCTTCAAGGATTGCTAAAGGAGCTTGGTGTTGAACAAAAAGGTATCACAATTTTTTGTGATAGTCAAAGTGCTATTCAATTAGCGAAGAACCAAGTTTATCATGCAAGGACGAAGCATATTGATGTTCGGTATCATTTTGTACGAGAAATCATAGAAGAAGGTGGAGTCACGGTGAAGAAAATTCATACTACAGAGAATCCTGCTGATATGCTAACAAAGGTGGTGACTACGATCAAGTTTCAACATTGTTTGGATTTGATCAACATTGTTGAACATTGATTATTGAAGATGAAGACATAACCAAAATTTTTTATAGAGAGAAAATTGAAGATGTGGAAATTTTGCCAAGGTGGAGATTTGTTGAATTTGGCATAACATTTGTCCCACATCGGTGGGTAGAAGTGAAGTTGGGGGATTTTACCCCTATAAAAGAAGGCCTAATGTTTAGGATCTAAACGCACCTCTCATTTGCCTTCTTATCTTCTTAAGGCATTTGTATCTTCTCTCTTTAGTATTATTTAACTTGTATTTGGAGTGAAATAAAATATTGATTGTGTCCGAGGAGTAGGTAAAATTAGCCGAATCTCGTAAATTCTGGTGTTCTTTATATTGTTGCTTTATTGTCTTATTTATTATTTGGTGGCTGTCATAATTTTTGATATAGTAGTTGTGACTCATTCATACTATATACATTTGGCTTCCGCAACAGTTCGGTGTATTAAGCTTTTGCTATGCGGAGGTCGGGAAAGGATCGGACCACAAGGGTTTATCAGCAATGTTAGCCTAAGGTTGTTTTCACACCTTTACCTTGAACCTGTCAGTAACTTTAGGAAACATAAGACACAAACATACTTTGTATTTCACATCCAAAAATAATTGGGAGAATATCGTACATCTCACAAGACAAAAGTACATAGAAATAGAAGAAAACTTACCAGGGACAAAACTTTTTCTTAGTCATTAATAATTGTTGAATAGACGATATGTGTAACTCAAGTCAATGCAAATGTTTGGACTGGGGGCTACTTGTTCCTTTCTATTTCTACATTACATTTATAGCTTAGTGAAGAAGGAAAAGAAAGGGACAATTTCAAATGAGTGATACATGGTAAGTCAATACACAGTCTTTCCATGAAAATGTTAATGAAAGCTACAAAAATATAATAAGCTTATTTTCTGCAGTTAATTAAGGGCTAAATATTCATTAGTAAATGGACTTTTATTAAACTATTTAAATAAGTGGTAATTGATAAAATCAAATTTATGAAATTTTTCTGCAATATTTAGGACCAGTTCGCATGCAGAGATTTAGGACCAGTCTGTCCACAAAAACAATTTACTCCTTTTATTTTTTTTCTTCCAAAATGTGTTTGTTCATAAAATTTTACAAGTTTTTTAATTTATTTCGAAAATGAGTTTTCAAAATTTTCAATTTGTTTTGCCCATTCACAAAACTGAATATTTTTCAAATGAAATGCATGTCGAAACATAATTTCAAATTCCAAATATCACTTTTCAACTTTACTTCAAATGCTACATTTTTTCAAAAATTAAACTATTGTTATGTCCAAACACCTACTTAACCTTTCACCGATAGGCTAAAAATTAACTTTACCACTGCCTTATGAACGAAAATAACTTAAGTACATCACAAAAATAATTCAAGAACTTACTCTAGAGAGAAAAGTAATACAATACAAAACTTGGCACTAACTTTGTAATATTACAACAGTGATTAGAGTTGAACACAACACTTCTCATAGGGCGAAATCTACAACCAATACATTTGGTTGATAAAAGAATATACCTAAGAGATTTATAAATCTATTGCTGGCAGAAACACAAACTCCCCCCATACATGAAAAACCTATTCTTTAACACATACCATCACCCTACCAAATGTTAAAACAGAGGTAATAAGCAAAGGGAGAAGTTAAGCAAGGCAAAGTAAATCCTAATCTGTTAGTAATTATTCATCACCACCTGCCAAGATTTACACATCCCCATCGAGCCCTAACAATGTCCCAACAACCCAGACCACCATTGCAGCGAAGACTTCAGTACAAAACGTCAAAACTTACAAAAATGAGCAAAATAAAGAGCGAACACTACAGTGAATAGAGACCAGCTACTGCAAAATTGAAACTATATCTGAATTTGCAAACTGTGGGGCATAATGTGGGTGGTTAGTCCCAGGCGCTTGTCACTCCAGCACCACCATATGATGCAGCATAACCACCAGATGCACCATAGCCACTGCTCGTATTGGCCCCCCCACCATAGTAGTCTGTGACCCCTCGATTGAAAGAGGAATCCTTTCGGAAATCACGCCCGCCAAAACGATTTCCACCACGACGATTTTTGCCGCCTCCGTGTGAAGATCGAGCAGCATAGCGAGAGAGCCAAGCAGGTACTTCTTGGTTTGCTTCTTGCATCAGATCAGCCAGTGCTCTTGCCACTGACGAATTGTTCTCGTTAAAGAAGGCTGTTGCTAAACCTGTTTTTCCTGCTCGCCCTGTCCTTCCAATGCGGTGGACATAATCATCAATGTCATTTGGAATGTCAAAGTTGACAACATGTGCAACATGGGGTATATCAAGACCACGTGCTGCCACATCTGTTGCAACCAAGATTGGCGTGTTACCACTTTTGAAGGATCTCAGGGCATGTTCCCTTTCCTGCCAACAATGCACAACAATAATTGATCAAGGGGGAAAATGAAGTGAAATCCCATCCAGAACAAGCTACTTGAAGGAGTAAGGTAGAAAAGGTTCCGCAGATCTTAGACTAAAGATTAACTATACCACCAAAGTAGATATATCAGCAAAGGCATCGTAAACCTGATTCTATACTATGCTCCAAAAAACATAAGCTAATTTAATCGGTTAACTTCAGCAATCTGTACATTATTATCAGACAAGGAATCCGTTATAGCAGAGATGATCTTGGACAACACTCGGCCCGAAAATATCACAATGGCATACAGATACTTTTTGATGTAGACAATGGCATATAGATATTACCACCCCCTCTGCAGTGGTAGGAAGACCATATTGTCAATATAAAAGCGATCATCAGGATTATGAAAACTGAAATGGCACATTTAAAGCTAATTCATAAAAGTATATTAAGAACGACATCTGAAGTACATTAAGTCTTTTTATATGATAAAGCATAATGAAGTCGACAGAAAATCTGAAGTTATTATAGGAATTTGTCCACAATCATTTCAAAGAGAACTTCAAGGCTTTTTATGCCCTGCTTCAGCCAATATCCACCCCCCCCCCCCTGAAAAAAGAAAGAGAGAGAGACCTGCTGGGAGGTACTAACTGCTCCGACAAAGAAAAGTACTCTATCCCCAAGAGTTGAAATATGACACAGTTGAGATAGAACTGTAGCGATCAAATAAAAGGAAGAAGAGTTGGGAACTAAATCAACTAATCCCAAGTTCTTCCAATGCTAGTGTGTATACCTCTTCTAAGGGAGCAGCATTTCACATCTTCATTCTTCTATAAACAAGAGAAGATAAAGGAAAAGCAAGAACAGAAGTTTCACATGCCCACTTTCTAGAGCATTGCCTTCCGAACACAGCTAAACCCAGAGGATCAATGTAAAATCACCCTCCATTACATGGTACTCCATGTTTCTGATTCAAAAGTGAACACGATTTTCTTATGAGAAAAGCCGGGAACTGGACACATTTTAAGTCGGCCAAAAAGACGAACCAAAAAAGTTTATTTGAACTCGTGAAAAAACTACAAAAAAGTGTAAGAGAATCAGGAAAAGAGAACTTAAAGGCTTTTTATGCCCCGCTTCAGCCAATACCCCCCTCCCCACCCCCATCCACCCACCTACCCAAAGAGAGAGAGAGAAGGTGCTGAGAGGTCGAGAGGTACTATCTGCTCCAACAAAGAAAAATACTCCATCCTCAAGAGTTGAAATATGACACAGTTGAGATAGGACTCTAGTGATCAAATAGAAGGAAGAAGAGTTGGGAACTAATCCCAAGTTCTTCCAATGTTAGTGTGTATACTTCACTCTTCTAAGGGAGCAGCTTTCACATCTTTATTCTTCTATAAATAAGAGAAAATAAAGGAAAAGCAAGAACAGAAGTTTCACGTGCCAGTTTCTAGAGCATTGCCTTCCGAACACAGCTAAACCCAGAGGATCAATATAAAATCACCCTTCATTCTCCATGGTTCTGATTCAAAAGAGAACACAGGGCTGGACATTTTTCTAGGAGAGAAGCCGGGAACTGGACACATTTTAAGTCAGCCAAAACGACAAACCAAAAAAGTTTATTTGAACTCGTGAAAAAATACAAACAAGCGTAAGAGAATCAGGAAAAAGGTCAAAAAGCACATCACTTATAATAGAGAATAAACAACCATATCATAGCTAAATGTCTCACGGGATCAACCAACCAGAATCACACTAGAGAAAGCATCAATACCTGCTGAGTTCTATCGCCATGAATAGCAGTAGCAGGGAAACCATTCATACAAAGCCAATGCTCCAATGAGTCAGCTCCTTTTTTTGTCTCAACAAAAACAAGGGTAAGAGCTTGCTGAAAATTAAAGACCAGCCGAATTAGAATTTCAAACAACAATTTCTGGCACTTGAACCAAAGATTAAATAGCAAAAGAAAATTAAACCGTCTCTTACAGGTCAAATAGTAAAGAACAGCCATAAGATTCGCTTAAGCATCTCACTCTTCAATACGGTTGACCGCTAACAGAACATGCTAAACCAGGAATACAGCAAATTGTGCAAATTGCTAATTTTAAGCGACGACTATCTGCTTTAACATCTTCATTAATCTTTACACTGTTCTACCTCTAATTTCTCAAACTTTGGTCTCTGTCATTAGCATCACCATCAATAAATGACTAAATTCCAAGAATTACTACATTAGACAACACAATGAGTTTTGAAATACTCAGGTTCTCTATTAAAGATACAGATATAGTCTCCAATCCTGAAAACCCCTATACAGAACAAGGCAATACTTCAGAAGAATACACAAGTACCTAACTTCCACTATGAATGTTTTTCCACCAACTACCAATGGAACGGAAGGCTCAGAATGTATACTTACAGGCCGGAACAGTAATCTATTGCTCAGCCAACCTAATAAACACCAATAATTAAGTCAAATCGAATAACAGATGGCTAATACCTTGCCATGAGCACCATTAGCCCTCTGCGCATGAAGGAGATCCATCAAGTGGCTTCTCTTGTCAGTCTCCTGAACATATTCAACTCTTTGGACAATCAGATCGGTACTAGAGCCAACCCTTCCCACTGCCAAAAAGATATAATTTGAAAGAAAATCCAATGCCAGTCTCTGCAATATGGAAGTAGCAAACTTGTCACAAAAACGTATATTCACAGTGATAATACCAATTCACTCCCTATGCTATTAATTGAGCGTAGATATAGGCAAAAAACAACTGAGGAGAAACATAAAAACTCAGGCCAGCTCGAGAACAATGTAAATAAATATTGTGGCAGCAAGAGGCATATCCATCTTTAAATTAAAAAATAAGTCTGCAGAATGATCAAGATTTAAACTTCTAATTTTAAAAAGGTTAAAAGAGAGAGAGGGGAGAGAGAATACGTTGAAAGGAAAAGAGAGCCCGTCCAAACAGAGAACTGACCTGAATCTCTTTGGGAAAAGTGGCACTGAATAGCATTGTCTGTCTTACACCTGGTGGAGGCATGTCCATTTGTTGCACAATTTTCCTTATTTGAGGTTCAAAACCCATATCAAGCATTCGATCTGCCTCATCTAAAGCCAAGTACCTGATCATCTGTAAGGAGACTCTAGCTCTCTCGAGTAAATCAACCAATCGTCCAGGTGTTGCCACAAGAATATGCACCCCTCTCTCTAGTTCTCGAAGCTGTCACGGCCCAAAAACATCTATAATCAACTCTGGACTGCTTTTAATGATGATAGACATTTTAATATATTTATTGGGCACACATGAAGTCTCTCTCTCTCATAATGCATGCGTGAAACCATACAACAATTTGCATATTCAATATCTTGTAGACCATTCAAAAATTGTCATGTAATTAGACTAGAAAGAACCTCTTGCTGAAAGATAAAATCCACTGAATTGAAGGCCAATTTCACATGTGTTCAACTTCTGTAAGACATCAAACAAATTTGGGAAAGATAAAGTAGGTGCAAAAATATGGCAAGTGCAGGCAAGATCGAGCTTCAACGAGAGCAATGTTTCTTCTTCCACAAAAAAAAATATCTCTGATAGAGTGATAGGGGCGAGAATTTCAAACAGCCTCAACATAGAAATGGTAAAAGTGGCCTATGACCAATGGCTTTTATTCCCAATCAACGTAAAAACTTCTATCTTTTATCACTGTAGAGGAATCTCCAGGACAACATAAACTTTGTCGCGAGTGTAGGACACAAGTATAGTCCTGTCTTCTTAAGAAACCAAATAACCAAGAGAACTGTAGGTAATTGAGCAACAGGGGCGTAACAAATAATCCAAATAGATGCCACAGACGATCTCAGCTGAATAGAATAGGCAAAAAGTGAAAGCACCAAGCAAACAAGAGAAGAAATACAACCTGTTGGTTTATGGGAGCACCACCATAAGCAACAACCACCCTGACACCAGTTTGATATGCGAATTTCTTAGCTTCATCATGGATCTGCAAGCCAAAACATGACATTCAATAACTTTTTTGAAATCAAACCATACAGCATAGTCCAAAGAAACCAAATTGATCTTCTTTCCCCCGCTGTTTTGAGTGCATAGACCAACAAGCCCCATAAACTTACTTGGCATGAGAGCTCCCTTGTTGGAGAAAGAATAAGAGCCAGCGGAAATGCCACCCGTGGACGTGGAGGTCTTGGAAATTGGCCCCGCATGATACCGCTTATGATGGGGAAGCAGAAAGCAGCAGTTTTGCCAGAGCCAGTCTGAGCACAAGCCATCAAATCTCTACCAGAGAGTACAATTGGAATAGCATGCCGTTGCACAGGGGTCGGCTTAACATACTTGCATCTCCTGATATTTTGGTTAACAGCCTCACCTAGATCAATCTCAGCAAAAGTGTTCACAGGAGGGGGCACATTATCCCCACTTGTCTCCACAGGAATATCCTCGTACGCATCAAAGTTGATCCCAGAATTCTCTGGTTCAACAAAGGGTTCGGCATCATCATCTGCGAACGGGTTAGCTTCCCGCTCCCTCCCTCGATCCCAACCACCTGTTCTGCTATTCCAGCCCCCGCCACGGCCTCCTCCACCGCCATAACCAGATTGGAAATCACTCCTAGGACCACTCCAACGACTTCCACCTACATTTGGGCCACCATAACCACTTTGGCCCTGACCAGATGCAGCAGCCCCAGCATAGGAAGCCTGTGCAGGAGGATCAGTTGAAGCAGGTCTATTTCTAAGATGTGGTGGAACGTATGCTGACTTTGGTGGAGCAACAGCAACCAAATTCTCGGCTGCAGAAACCGAATCAGCCCACGATGTTGGCATAGTCAAAACACCCAGAAATCAAAACCAAATACCTTTCCACAAGTCCTTTCTACCAACACAAAATTCAGCTAACCTTTTTTTCAACAGGGATAGGTTAAGAAACCCTCAAATGCAAGTTACTTCTTCTTCCTAGCACCAAAATTCCACAAAAAAGCTAAATATTTCCGTCAACATCAAATCAACTCTCAAGCCTGATGATATTTCATAACAAATCAAACAAGAAAAAAAGAACATCAGCAAACATATTGAAATTTTACATGCAGGAGGAGGCAGGACAATAATATTCAAACACAAAAATGGTGATCTTACAACAGATCAAGCATGTAAAACATGCACAGCTAACGATATCCAGAAAATGCAACCTAACCAACAGAAATAGAGAAAATGCAACCAATATTCTGCATATCGGAGAACCAAAACAGTAAAATAAAAAGAGAAATGATTCCATAATAATAGAAACATCAAACCCACATAGAATCCAATCAAATAAAATGAAACAAAAACGACTTCTTCTTTCAAAGACAAAGCAAGAGAAACAGATAAAATGCAAGCCAAAATTCTACTTTTAAAAAACTCAAAACAGCAAAAACGAAAAGCACTGCAAAATAAGCACATTTTCAGATAAAAACGAGAAAACGAAAAAAAAAATTCCAACCCAACAACAACAACAAAGGAAAATGCAAAAAAGATTCTGGCTTTAAAAAAAAACAGCAAAAACAAAATAATTGCTGAATTAACACATACAACCACAGAGATTACAATTATAATAAAACAAAGAGAATGAACCAAAACTCTGCTTTTTTTTAAAAAGGTAAAAGAGAAAACAGCAATTTTTACAAGAGATGCACATCAAAACATACAGAATTCAGATAAAAATCAAAACAAATAAAATAAGAAATAAACATGTGAAGCATGAGAAAGTTAAAGAGAGATAGAAGTGAAGATACATACAATGAAAGAAGTGAAGAGAAGAAACCCTAAGTTTGAGGAGGAAGAAGAGAAGAAGAAAAGTGCGATCGGAAAATGGTAAAAATATCTGTATATATATATGCTTTCTCTCTCTAACTTGTTTTATGCGTCTCCGCTGATTCAACGTAAAGTGGAAATAAAGGGGAAAAGGGTTTGAAAGAAATAGAAAACAAACAAACAAAGACGAGACAAGAGAGACCCAATACCAAATTTTGGGACTCTTTTCACACTTCTTCTCCGCACGTTCTGCTTACCTTCTCCTTATTGCGGCTGGGCTAAATTTTTGTTTTCCCCTCTCATTGATTATTACTAGTCTAAGTATTAAAAAAATATTAGTTAAATCAAATTATTGTCACACTTTGTTTGATTCTATTAGATCGTACTAATAGTCATACACGTGCGATGTGCAGATAATATTAAAAAAAATTAATTAAATTAAATTATTATCAGACTTGTTTGATCCTATTAGATCATACTTCTTTAATAAAATATAATTGTTTTATTTTTCAATACGATATACCAATACTAAAATCTCTATTAAATCAAAGGTATTTATATAGTCAGTGAATAACTTTTCTGTTCTGTTTTTCTTTATTATATTAAATAATATTTAGTATTCGCTTTCTTTTTCTAATATATGAGAAGATATATAATATATTACTATTGAAATATTTTTTATTTTAAAGTTTATTTTGTTGTTCTTAATAATATTATCAAAATTTTAGTGAATAAAATCTATGTTAAACTAATGGGACTTATACAGGCAGCGCAACATTTTTGTTAAGTATTTTTCTGTATTATATCTTCCAATATTTAACACTATTACATTGTTAGTAGAAAGTTCATTAGCATATTACGTTATTTAAAAAAATTCTCTCAAGTATTTTTTCTTTATTTTTATTTTTTTATTTTCAAATAATTTTAAAACGCCAACTTAAATTACACCGCAATTTTTTCATTTTGCACCGGGTGACCGAGTCTCTTCGAGCCCTCGGCAAGGAGTTTCCCGCAGTGCACCAAGGTTAATTCAGGTTATACCCAGTCCGATGGCCCTCAGAAATTATTTGCATCCGGTGGGTTTCGAACTTGAGACCTAAAACTACTCCCAAAATTGAATTGGTAATTTAATATTTTTTTTATTTTATTTTTTATGTAAAAATTATTTTAAAACTCCAACTTGAAACTACTCCACAATTTGAATGGGTGGTTTTTTTTCTCTTTTTTTTCGTTTTTTATAGCTTTGTTTATTGTTTTTTTATTTTAAAATAATTTTAAAACTGTAACTTGAAACTACTCCCACCCAATTTGAATGGGTAGTTATTTTTCTATATATTTATATTTTTGTTTTTTTATTATAGTTCATTATAAGATAACTATTTTTATTTTAAAACTCCAACTTGAAACTACTTCCCGATTTGAATGGGTAGTTTTTTCTTCTCTTTTTTTTCGTTTTTTATAGATTTTTTTGCTTTTTTATTTTAAAATAATTTTAAAACTCCAACTTGAAACTACTCTCACCAAATTTGAATGGGTAGTTATTTATTATATATTTATATTTCATATTTTATATATGTAGTTTTTTATTATAGTTAATTAATTATAAGATATCTATATTTATTAATATAATTAAAGTAACCAATTAATATATATATATATATATATATATATATATATATAGTTGAATTCAAAAAGAATGAAAAAGAAATAATTATTAAATAAATAACTATTTAATAACTATTTCTGAAGCTGTCACTTGACTTAAAGAGAGGGTTTTTTCTCTCCTTTTAATAATATATAGATTTTTTTCTCTTTTTTCGTTTTTTATAAACTTCTTTTTTTGCTTTTTTATTTTAAAATAATTTAAAAACTGCAATTTGAAACTACTGCCACCCAATTTGAATGGGTAGTTATTTTTTATATATATATTTATATATTTTTTTTATTATAGTTAATTATGATTTTTTTTTAAACTCCAACTTGAAACTACTCCCCGATATAAATGGGTAGTTTTTCTTCTCTTTTTTCGTTTATTTTAAAACTCCAACTTGAAACTACTTCCCCAATTTGAATGGGTAGTTTTTCTTCTCTTTTTTTCGTTTGTTGTAGATTTTTTTTTTTGCTTTTTTATTTTAAAATAATTTGTAAAACTCTAACTTGAAACTACTCTCACCCAATTTGAATGGGTAGTTATTTTTTTATATTTTTATTTTTATATAGTTTTCTATTATAGTTAATTAATTATACGATATTTATATTTTTTAATGTAATTAAAGTAAACAATATATATGTGGTAGTTTTTTTATTTTTTTAGATATATTTAAATTCAAAAAGAATAACTAATAATTAATTATTAACTAAATAACTAATTTAATAACTAACTATGCCACGTGGCTTTTTCTGAAGCTGCCACATGGCTTAGTGAGAGGGATTTTTTCTCTCCTTTTAGTGATATATAGATATAGATATATTTTTATATTTTCATTTTTATATAGTTTTTATTATAGTTAATTAATATAAGACACACACACACACACACACACACACACACACACACACACACACACATATATATATATATATATATATATATATATATATATATATATATATATATATATATATATATATATATATATATATATATATTTTTGTTTAAATTTAAAAAAAAATAATCAATAATTAATTATTAACTAAATAACTAATTTAATAACTAACTATGCCACGTGGCCTTTTCTGAAGCTGCCACGTGGCTTAATGAGAGGGCTTTTTCCTTTGCTTTTAATAATATATAGAAGATTTGATTTAATAAATTTAAATTATCATTTTATTTGTCAATATAATATACCCAATAATAAAATCTCTATTAAATTAAAAAAACTTATATAGTTAGTGAATAACTATTTTGTTCTATATCTCTTTATTGCATTATCCATTGTTTAGTTTTATTACATTGTTGATAAATTTTTTTAATTAGTATATTGTTTACTATTTTTGTCAACTTGCTTTCGTTTTGTAATATAAGAGAAGATATATAATTTATTACTATTGAAATATTTTATTATCCTAATATCACTCTAGTGCGCTGTGGAATTATCCACAACTTCTCCCTAACCTACAACTTTACAGGCAACGAATAATAATTTTGTTTTGTATTTTTCTTTATTATATCATTCAATATTTAGTATTATTACATTGCTGATACAAATTTTTATTAACATATTACTTTATTTAATATTTTTCTTTGCTGCTTTATTTTCGTAATATAATAGAAGATATATATTTTTATTAGTCTTGAAATAATTTTTATTTTAAATTTATTCTATTGTTCTCAATAATATTGTCTGAATTTTAATGAATAAATTCTCGATGAAATTGAAAGGACTTATGTAGTCATCGAATAAATTTTTTTATTTATGTATTTATCTTTATTACATCAGCCATGTTTGAGTAGTTAATTTCGATATGGTAGGTTTTTATCAATTTTTTGTAAATAATTTTTGAGTCTCCAAAATTGTTGGAGATTTGTCCTAAAGTTTCGTCACTTTGTTAAATTTTTGATGTTACAATTGGAATTATCACAATGAATTGCTTCTCCTATTCTATATTAATGAAATATATATTATCTCAATTTTAATAAATAAAATCTCTATTAAAAGGGGTTATATTATCCAATATTTAGTATAATTATATTGTTAATAGAAATTATTAGCATATTACTTATTTAATATTTTTGTAATATAATACAAGATATGTACTTTATTACTCTTGAAAATATTTTCTTGATTTTAAATATTATTATATTTTTCTAAATAATATTGTTTGAATTTTAATGAATAAATACACTTTTTATTCCCAAAAGAAAAGAATCTAAAAAAGAAATAAAGAAATTAACTAACCTAAACCAACCCTCACCCATGTTTGAATAGTTAATTTCTTGTTTAATTTTGATAAATATTTTTTTATTAAGTAATTGTGCCATGTGGCTTTTTTTATTGCTTTATTTTTATTTTTTTTAAATTCCAACTTAAAACTACTTCCTCATTTGAATGAGTAATTTATCTTCTTTTTTTATAGCTATTTTTTAAAAAAAATTAAAATAATTTTAAAAACTCCAACTTGAAACTATTCCAACCCAATTTGAATGGGTAGTAATTTATATATATTTATATTTTCGTTTTCGTTATTCTAAGTAAATAAGATATCTATATTTATTATTCAAATAAAAACACCGATTAATATATATATATATATATATATATATATATATATATATATATATATATATATATATATATATATATATATATAGAAAAGAGAAGAGAAGGTTGACCAAGGGCATAATAGTCATTTTAAATATATTAGTACATTGTTTGTTTGTATACTAGGCTCAAAAGTTTTGTTATGGGTTCTTAATAACCGAAAAACCCAAAACTAACGTGTCCATAAGCAATTAAACTCTTTAGGTGGACCCCACTTTCCATTAAACCTTTACTATCTTTATTAAATTCGTTACTTGATTGTTATTATTATTTTCTTAAGAAATATCATTTTATTTATTAACTATTTCAGTAAAGAAGATTTCATTAAAAAAATTAACGATACTATATGTTGATTGACATTCAAATGTTATTATATCATTATCAATTGATATCATTTTATACAAATTTCAATTGAAATACTTCATAAAATTCGGAATTTTTTTTATTTAAGAATAAAATATAGTTTCAAGTTCCCTTTTTGATTATAGAATATAAAAAATTATAATAATTATCCCCTCTCTAAAAATATGAGTTGAGAATATTTGAAGTAAAAATGAAGACAACTAATTTGTGAAATTATTATCTTTTAAAAATTGTTATATATTAAGAAGTATGAGAAGTATCGTTATACAATATTATATTTGTCCCTCTATGATCGAAGTTAGTTGAGTACATAACAACAACAACAACAACAACAACTACCCAGTATGTTCCCACAAAGTAGGGTCTGGGGAGGGTAATACGTACACAGGCCTTACCCCTACCCGAAAGGGTAGAGAGGCTGTTTCCGGCCGACCCTCGGCTCAGAAAAAGAGAGAGAAAATCAACAAACAAAACAAAACAAAACAATGTTAGTAAATCCGGGATAAATCAAATAAATAATTATCTAAACATAAAACCGAAAGTAGAATGACATGCAATAATACCAATCGGTTACTACCATAAGAGGCACAATACAATACATTAATTAACTATAGAGATCGCTACCAAACCCCACTCAGCCCCTAACAGAAGTACTAAGAATTTTAGAAGGCCCTACCCTACAACCCTAATACTAGACCTCCAAACTTTCCTATCAAGGGTCATGTCCTCGGAAATCCCCATTCTAGCCATATCCTGCCTAATCACCTCACCCCAATACCTCTTAGGCCTCCCTCTGCCTCGACTCGCGCCAACCACCGCCAGTCGCTCACAACTCCTCACCGGTGCATCATGGCTTCTCCTCCGCACATGCCCAAACCACCTAAGTCTCGCCTCTCGCATCTTCTCATCCACTGGGGCCACCCCCACCTTCTCCCGAATAACTTCATTCTTAATCTTATCTAATCTGGTGAGCCCGCACATCCACCCGAGCATCCTCATCTCCGCAACTCTCATTCTCTGGACATGAGAGTTCTTCACAGGCCAGCACTCCACCCCATACAACATGGCAGGTCTAACCACCGCTCTATAAAACTTCCCCTTGAGTTTCTGTGGAACTTTCTTGTCACACAAGACTCCCGATGCGAGCCTCCACTTCAACCACCCCGCTCCTATACGGTGAGTGACATCCCCGTCAATCTCTCCGTCCCCTTGAATCACCGATCCAAGATATCTGAAACTGTCCCTCTTGGCTATGACCTGAGATCCCAGCTTCACGTCCCAGCCTACTTCGCTCGACTCGGCGCTAAACTTGCACTCTAGATATTCCGTCTTAGACCTGCTTAGTTTAAAACCCTTAGACTCGAGGGTCTGTCTCCAGACCTCCAACCTCGCATTAACACCGGCCCTCGTCTCGTCTATCAAGACTATGTCGTCAGCAAAGAGCATACACCATGGCACATCCCCTTGAATATGGCGAGTTAGAGCATCCATTACCAAGGCAAATAAGAGAGGGCTTAGCGATTAGTTGAGTACATACTCTATTCAATTAGAATTCAATATTATAAAAATTTTAAAATAGATAAATATACAATTAATATTTTTAAAATAGTCTCAACAAATACTACTATTGTGATGATGATTGCATTAATACCCTAAATAGTATCTCAATCATATCGAATGAAACTAGAAAAAAATATTATGTCATTCCAATAGAACAAATCACAAAGTTTCTTGTTAAAATTCTTAATAATTAAAATCACGATTATTATTTAAAAGAATCAAAAAATACCTTTTCATCAACTATTTGGGAATAATATTAATATTTAACTTATGATTAGTAAAAAAGAAAAACATAATGCATTAACACACTTAAAATACTAAAAGAATAAAACTATATATCATTCAATTTAAAAAATCAAAAAATATATGACGAATTATTTCTCAACTAACTTTTTAATTACTATTTAATAATAATTAAATTAAGGCTTAGTGATGTAAAAAAATATATTAAAATAAAAGAGGCCCTATGTAGAAATAATTAAAATTCTACTTGAATTATTATCTAATAACTGTATAATAAAGCATTAAACTCGACAAGTGTTTCAAAGTGATTGATATAGTAATACGATTTCAGAAAAATTAAAATGCACATAATGCAAAAAATAAATAACAATACGTGTAATCGTGGTTCTATACGTTATTATAGAAAAGCCTATTCAATTTCTTCTTTTCCTAGAGACGTATAAAGTGTGTAATTGACAATAGACCAAAAAATATTAAAAAGATAAAAAAAAGTAGAAAATAAAAAGAAACAACAATTGGGCTCGTGCATCGCACGGACGCATCATCTAGTATATATAGAGAGAGAGAGAGATGGTAGTTTTTAATTTTTTTATTATTTTCGTTTTTGGTAGATATTTAAATTCAAAAATAATAACTAATTATTAACTAAGTAACTAATTAATAACTAACTATGACATGTGGCCTTTTTTATGCTTTCACTTGGCTTGAGAAGAAGACTTTGTCCTCTCTTTTTAATAATATATAGATATAGATTTGCGCTATTGTCACGACCCCAAATCCGGTCGTGATGGCACCCAGCACACTGCTAGGCCAGCCCGACCAATCAACAATACCCACGGAGCCACAAGCTCACTTTATCCAATTTAAGCACAACAATGATAGATATATTTAAAACAGGGAACCAAGTCCCAACATGTGCCAACTCCCATAGACCGAAGGGTCAAGTGTCATGAGCCTCTACGGAATATACAAGTGTAAATAGTGAATATAACTGTGCACAAGTGTGGGATGATCAGAACAAAATATAGACAAACTGGAGAATCAGGTCCTGCGAACGCTGGCAGCTACCTCGACCGTCCAAAAGCACTCCCGAGCCGCAATGGAATCAGCTCTGCTGTAATGTACCTGGATCTGCACACAAGGTGCAGGGAGTCGGGTGTGAGTACTTCCAACTCAGCGATAATAAAAGTAAATAATGCTGAAGGGAAGAAAACCACGCAAGGCACTATCTCTTGCTACACAATACAGAACTATCATAAAACTTCAAAACAGTATCATTTTATTCCCTTTCAGCATATGTGAGTAGATTATTTAGAAATCTCAATTTTTTTAACTACTTTCTTTCATGATAATATACCGATACCTGGATACAATCTCAAGCAGTGCAAGTCCGCACTCAAATCAGCCCCTCGGGCTCAACACTCCTTATCAATTTACACCAGGAGATCCGGTCAATAAGGCAACTAATGCATGTGTGCCAGTAATGTATGAGTGCTAAATGTTATGCCACGTAGTACACGTAAACCAATGTATGTATGCCATGCAATGCATATGACCGCTACGGCGTGTAGCCCGATCCAATTTGGGTATTCGTGCTCACTGTAGGGGTTCAGACTCCGGAGGGGCTCCTACAGCCCAAGCACAATATTAATATCACACCTGCTGCGGCGCGCAGCCCGATCCGTATACCACTGCGGCGTGTAGTCCAATCCATGCACGTGTATGCATATGCTCACATAAAATGTCATGTCCTAACATATGGCCATCGGCCCCAATCAGTCTAACAAATAATCAAGGAAGCCCTACGGGCAACAATATCACATTAGCTCACAGCTAAAATATTATTAAGACCTTATTCAAGTTTTTCATAACCTTATAAGAATGCTGAATAGCAAAAATCCCATTTTAAACCTTAAATTATAATAAAATATGCACAGTGTTATCAAAATAGTGATACCAATCCCTAAAGGACTCAAATAATTGGCACGAAGTCCAAACATGATAATTAGTCCAATTCACTTCAACAATTAGGTGTTATTATTTATTACGCGGGACGGACCAAGTCACGATCCCCAATGGTGCTCTACCCCACGCCCGTTATTCGGCGTGCAAGTCACCTCAACACAGACAGCACTAAGATGTGCAAGTCCGGGGTTTACTAACCCTCAAGACATCATTTACAAGTATTACCCACCTCGAACCGATGAAAGCTCATGCCCGCGACGCCTTAGCTCCTCGAACTCGCATCCACGCACGTCAAAACTAGCACAAATCAGCACAAATATATCAAAATAGGCTAATGGAATATAACCCAATCGAAAGAACTCGAAAAATAAGAAAAATCGCGAAATTGGCAAAACCCGAGCCCCGGGCCCACATCTCGAAAAATCTCGAAACTCATATTTCCAGAACCCTCGTCCCGCCACGAGTCCGTACATATAAAATTTACTAAAATCGGAGTTCAAATGGCCTTCCAAAACTAAAAATCCCGTTTTCAATATCTAGGCCATATTTCTTCAAGATTTCAACACAATTTCATGAAGATTGATGTTAATTCTACCATAAAATGATGTTTTTGAGTCAAGAATCTTACCTCCGACGAATACCCGATGATTTCTCAGTGTTCTCCTCGAGTTTTCTTCTCTCTAGGGCTCAAAATTATGTTTTGGGTATAAGAACCCGCGAGCCCTCTGTTCTGCAATTAAACTCACTGCCGGACGATTTTACTCTACGCGTTCGCGATGCACCTCACGCGAACGCGATGGCCTGTTTGATTACTTCATCGCGAACGCGACGCCTTATCACGCGTCCGCGAAGATCATTTCCCCAGCTACCGGATTTCTTCTACGCGAACGCGTCTACCCTTCACGCGTACGCGATGGTCTCCATCTTTCTCCTACGCGAATGCGGCCTTATTCCACGCGAACGCGATGCGTTCCAACTTCATCTTACGCGAACGCGTTACCATCCCACGCGAACGCGATGACCAATATGCCCCATCCTACGCGAACGCGGGCCTTGCCCTCGCGAACGCGATGGCTTAATTTTTGCACAGTGGTCTGCAAATTTACAGCAAACTTCCAAGTTCCAAAAATGCCGCATGATGGTCCGGATTCACCCCGAGGCCCCCGGGACCCCAACGAAAACCACCAACATACTCCAAAACACGATACGGACTTGTTCCAATCATAAAAACACCATCCTAAACATCAAAATCACCAATTACACACGGATTCAAGCTTATGTTTCTTCAAAACTTCCGAATTACACATTCTATCAAAAACCCGACCAAACGACGTCCGAATGACCTGAAATTTTGCAGGCATATCCAAAATCACCTAACGGAGCTACTGCAACTGTCGGAATTCCATTCCAACTCCCGGATCAAAATCTCACCTATCAATCGGATTTCGCCAAAATTCAACCTTAGCCAATTCAAGCCTATTTCTACACCGGATCTCCAAATTCAATTCCGATTGCTCTCCTAAGTCATAAATGATCCCTCGAAACTAGTCGAATCATCGAATCCGATTCCGAGCACTCTAACTCGATAGTCAACTCTAGGTTGACTTTCCATATTCAAACTTCCTTCAAACATGCTATTTGCTTCATTTTTAATTCAATTCACTCCTAACTCACCCGATAGGTTCTAACACCGATATAGAAGCATAAAATATGTTAATGCAAGGTAACGGGGTGGAAATTCCCGTAACGACGGGCCGAGTCGTTACATTCTCCCCAACTTAAACAAACGCTCGTCCTCGAGCGGACTCAAAGTTGTACTAGAAGCCACCCAATAACCGAATGACCTTACCAAGCATATATCCGGGTGATCATACGTCACCCTATCTCACATAAGTCCGAAAACACCACATAGTCAAAATTTCACAGACCATCTGAACCATAAATCACATTGTACTTTCTGAAATCATATGCCAAATGCTAATCTCATGCCTATACTCAGGATACACACGATCCAACTGTAATAACCCATATTCACTACTCCGGGTGAGATCATATGATGTATCAAACAACCCAATCACTCGAGACAATAGTCTCTAATCACACAATTTCCCATGATAACCAAATACCAACTGAAAAACCCTTTTTCATTAGATAGAGTCTTGTTCCAACACCTTCATATCATGCCCACGGCAACCGAACACGCGATATATCGAACCCATCTCTCATGTCAACCATTCATGAATCTATTTCACTTTTAACTGATACCACAATAGGTTTCGGAGCCAAACCTCGATTTTTACCTTTCTAACAAGCTAAGATCCAATATGCTCGTATTCATAAATGACTCCAAAGGTCATTTCAATTATAACACACCGCATCTGGTGATATGACACCTCAACACCGGCCTAAGCCACAACGAGCACAACATAGGCTCCAATAGAAATGTCTGCACACACCCGAATCATGACAGCTCAAATCATGACAATTGTCTCCAGCAAATAGAGCTGCAATTCAGTTCCTCTGTGCCATCATAAATAGAGTACCTGAATCCTCCACGAGAGGTCATAACATCACGTGGCCTTGCCACGATTCGTGATTCTATCCCAATATTATTACTCATGAAGCACCTCAAGTTACCAAGCTCAAAAAGGCCAGCCACGCACAGATCTAGGTCTGAACCCAAGCAATCAACCTCACCCACGGTGAAACCATTAACCTATGCTATTAAATCCCGAAAGGACACAACCGATGTGCCATTCGCCAAGCGATACTCAAAACGGTCTTTTCCTCAGAAGCGAGGAAGTATTGTATACCAGGTAGCTTATAACTAACTATATTTTTACAATATTCTGTTGCGGCGTACAACCCGCTCCAATGACATACCCGTGGCGACGTGCCACCCGATCTAGATACCATAGCTGTGGCGGCGTGCCACCCGATCCAAGCATAAATCTCGCAAAGAAAATGCATATCGAGTCGAATTTTCTCATTATAGCAAACATATATATACATATAGCCTCAAGCTCGGCCACATGAACGCATGTGACAACGTTTCTCAATACTGGAACTGAATCAATGGTAGATACTTCTACACTAACATCCGCCACTAAGGTCCAACTGACAAAGCAATGCCTACCAGCCGTCCGATGGTCCTGTGTACAACTATTCTGTTGGAGCATACTCTGATGCTCTCTGCTATGCAATTTGTGTCATTTTCCGACATCGTCTATATCACATTTGTCTAGACGACCTGTCTTATGTCAACCAGTCTGAAATAAGGTATCATAACCCAAATTCATCATATCAAGCTAAGAGAGAGCCATTAGGGCTTCCGATTTCCAATAATCACAAAACGGTGTCGATACACGCGATATACAACCACTACATAGGCGGATTACGAGGACTTCTAGTCTCCAACACATATATAACACATGAATCGCTATACCTGGTTCCACACTCCACCGTACGAATACATAACGCACATCAAGCGTCCATTCATACCACGACGGCCATTCGGAAATTTCACTATGCCATCAACGATTCAGTTATTATAGTCGATCCAACAAGAGAATACCACCATACAACCTGGATATCATCATTTTACATTACCTTGTCCTTTTTGGATCATATTCCCTGCCAAGTTAATAGAATAGCAGTATCATTTTCTTAAATTATCAGAAAGATCGATTCTTAATTCACCTGCAGTTGTCCGCGCTGCTCAATAATTTTATTGACTTCCCATATATTATGAATTGATCTCAAAACCTAGAATATACCATTATCAACTTTTCCATAACACATCGCATATACAATACCATACTAAAATAACATGGAAATTCTTATCCCTTTCCTACGTCACAAACATCAACGCACTCAACTGGTCAAGGACTTTTATGATCCCATATAGAGAAAACTCATTACACATTCCAAGCTTTGCATACCAATAGGAAAAATACACTCATTTTTCAAACCACATTAAAACACATCATAAACTCTTTCTCCCAATCACATTGCATAAGTTAAAACTGCCAGGACCGAGTCCTTATACCCATATCAAGTTACACAACTGCCAGCACTCAAGAGTTTTGCTGCAATGTCTGCAAGACTCATTACTTCAAACACATACCAGGAATTAATCGCATTACTTATCATACCGCTTCGGTTTATTAACAAGTTGCTCCATTTACTCAATTTCTTTTTTGAACCATCTTTAACTTAGTATTAGCCTTTACTGTAGTACTACCATAACTCAACTCATGTTACCACACGAGACTCGTACATAAGACCACACGGTCTAAAACTCATAGGCCACTCTCAGTTGTTTCCCATCATTCACATAATATAACACAAGTCTTGATTTTTCTCTAACGAAACCGCCATCTTTAGCCACATACACAAATCTTAAGGCACCTGACTGTTACAAGCAAAATCTTGAACACTGCAAAACCATTCTCGGGCATCATTCACCCTTATTCAGCTGTAATTCAACTGTCCTATTGGGTAGAACCACTCGTGTTTTGTTAGAACTCTGACATCGCAGAACATGATTACTTACAGATACAATCAGCTATCTTTCTTTCCTATACGGTGAATATTCTTTACCAACAGCAGTTCAAAACACCCTAGTACTTCATCAGATCTACGAAGCACCATAACCTTTACCAGAATTTCCCAACATACTTAGAGACAGAATCAATATAGCACACAATAGTGCAATCAGTTAATCAATAGCAACCTCCCCAACTTAGCTCGAAGCCATTCATCAAAGCACTTTCAACCACTCATATCATTATTACTCAAGTGATGCCGAAATGTTAATATGAGATTAAACTCAAGTCATTTACAAGCCTTAACAGAGACTCGAATCATCCGAGACCTTAGCTCTTCTGCAATTCTTGCAGATATACATGCACCACCAATAAGCCCACTCTCTTTAGGTGACAGAAATCTTTCTAAGTCCCAAATTTTCCAAAAATTTCGACAGAGTTTCCTTTGTAAATTGGCCTATCCACCTGCCAGAGAATCACCAAACCATTCTAACAATACATCCACAACTTAACAAGATATCACAATGTATTTCAACAACATTAAATCCCAATATTATACGAATCATATTATCACAATTTATACTTGAACTTGTGTTGTACCTGCTTGAATCATAACACATATCAAAATCACTTTAGTCTTCCCGAGTTTAAACTCGTTCCACTACACATAAGGCACTTTACCTTCCAATTACGAGATATGATAATTATTTCTCACGCCTATAGTTAGGGCTACATATCAAATCACAATAAGAACTGAATACCTTACAGCTCTCCCATTATCAAACTGCCATTTACACAATAAGGATCAATACCGATCGTATGAACTTCATAATACCGACTCGCAAAATTAATACCTTGGTGTTCAAGCCATAGACAAGGATCTGGCCTCAAGTCCTCCCGACTGGCCCAACATGAACTCATGGAGATTATATCTCGCCCCTCGTTCGAGGAAATCACAAGCCATAAGGCAATTACATTACTGAGCGCTCGAAGAGTACACAGACGTGCGGAAGGAGTTTCAAAAAGGTATATCTCAAGCTGAATCAAGTACGCATGATAAGAATTCCAAGAAATGTGAAGTGTTTCCTAAAGGTTCGTAGCCTCCCGAGGATAAGTACGGGCGTCCCCGTACCGATCCACAAGACTCTACTAACCGGCTCAAGACTCATGAGGCCTAGTAAACCTAGGCTTTGATACCAACTTGTCACGACCCCAAATCCGGTCGTGATGGCACCCAACACACTGCTAGGCCAGCCCGACCAATCAACAATACCCACGGAGCCACAAGCTCACTTTATCCAATTTAAGCACAACAGTGATAGATATATTTAAAACAGGGAACCAAGTCCCAACATGTGCCAACTCCCATAGACCGAAGGGTCAAGAGTCATGAGCCTCTACGGAATATACAAGTGTAAATAGTGAATATAACTGTGCACAAGTGTGGGATGATCAGAACAAAATATAGACAAACTGGAGAATCAGGTCCTGCGAACGCTGGCAGCTACCTCGACCGTCCAAAAGCACTCCCGAGCCGCAATGGAATCAGCTCTGCTGTAATGTACCTGGATCTGCACACAAGGTGCAGGGAGTCGGGTGTGAGTACTTCCAACTCAGCGGTAATAAAAGTAAATAATGCTGAAGGGAAGAAAACCACGCAAGGCACTATCTCTTGCTACACAATACAGAACTATCATAAAACTTCAAAACACTATCATTTTATTCCCTTTCAGCATATGTGAGTAGATTATTTAGAAATCTCAATTTTTTTAACTACTTTCTTTCATGATAATATACCGATACCTGGATACAATCTCAAGCAGTGCAAGTCCGCACTCAAATCAGCCCCTCGGGCTCAGCACTCCTTATCAATTTACACCAGGAGATCCTGGTCAATAAGGCAACTAATGCATGTGTGCCAGTAATGTATGAGTGCTAAATGTTATGCCACGTAGTACACGTAAACAAATGTATGTATGCCATGTAATGCATATGACCGCTACGGCGTGTAGCCCGATCCAATTTGGGTACCCGTGCTCACTGTGGGGGTTCAGACTCCGGAGGGGCTCCTACAGCCCAAGCACAATATTAATATCACACCTGCTGCGGCGCGCAGCCCGATCCGTATACCACTGCGGCGTGCAGTCCGATCCATGCATGTGTATGCATATGCTCACATAAAATGTCATGTCCTAACATATGGCCCTCGGCCCCAATCAGTCTAACAAATAATCAAGGAAGCCCTACGGGCAACAATATCACATTAGCTCACAGCTAAAATATTATTAAGACCTTATTCAAGTTTTTCATAACCTTATAAGAATGTTGAATAGCAAAAATCCCATTTTAAACCTTAAATTATAATAAAATATGCACAGTGTTATCAAAACAGTGATACCAATCCCCTGAAGGACTCAAATAATTGGCACGAAGTCCAAACATGATAATTAGTCCAATTCACTTCAACAATTAGGTGTTATTATTTATTACGCGGGACGGACCAAGTCACGATCCCCAATGGTGCTCTACCCCACGCCCGTTATTCGGCGTGCAAGTCACCTCAACACAAGCACTAAGATGTGCAAGTCCGGGGTTTACTAACCCTTAGGACATCATTTACAAGTATTACCCACCTCGAACCGACGAAAGCTCATGCCCGCGACGCCTTAGCTCCTCGAACCGGCATCCACGCACGTCAAAACTAGCACAAATCAGCACAAATATATCAAAATAGGCTAATGGAACATAACCCAATCGAAAGAACTCGAAAAATATCAAAAATCGCGAAATTGGCAAAACCCGAGCCCCGGGCCCACATCTCGAAAAATATCGAAACTCATATTTCCGGAACCCTCGTCCCGCCACGAGTCCGTACATATAAAATTTACTAAAATCGGAGTTCAAATGGCCTTCCAAAACTAAAAATCCCGTTTTCAATATCTAGGCCACATTTCTTCAAGATTTCAACCCAATTTCATGAAGATTGATGTTAATTCTACCATAAAATGATGTTTTTGAGTCAAGAACCTTACCTCCAACGAATACCCGATGATTTCTCAGTGTTCTCCTTGAGTTTCCTTCTCTCTAGGGCTCAAAATTGTGTTTTTGGGGTATAAACCCGTGAGCCTTCTGTTCTGCAATCTCACTGCCAGACGATTTTACTCTACGCGTTCGCGATGCACCTCACGCGAACGCGATGGCCTGTTTGATTACTTCATCGCGAACGCGACGCCTTATCACGCGTCCGCGAAGATCATTTCCCCAGCTACCGGATTTCTTCTACGCGAACGCGTCTACCCTTCACGCGTACGCGATGGTCTCCATCTTTCTCCTACGCGAACGCGGCCTTATTCCACGCGAACGCGATGCGTTCCAACTTCATCTTACGCGAACGCGTTACCATCCCACGCGAACGCGATGACCAATATGCCCCAGCCTACGCGAACGCGGGCCTTGCCCTCGCGAACGCGATGGCTTTATTTTTGCACAGTGGTCTGCAAATTTACAGCAGACTTCCAAGTTCCAAAAATGCCGGATGATGGTCCAGATTCACCCCGAGGCCCCCGAGACCCCAACGAAAACCACTAACATACTCCAAAACACGATACAAACTTGTTCCAATCATAAAAACACCATCTTAAACATCAAAATCACCAATTACACACGGATTCAAGCTTATGTTTCTTCAAAACTTCCGAATTACACATTCAATCAAAAACCCGACCAAACGACGTCCGAATGACCTGAAATTTTGCAGGCATATCCAAAATCACCTAACGGAGCTATTGCAACTGTCCGGAATTCCATTCCGACTCCCGGATCAAAATCTCACCTATCGATCGGATTTCGCCAAAATTCAACCTTAGCCAATTCAAGCCTATTTCTACACCGGATCTCCAAATTCAATTCCGATTGCTCTCCTAAGTCATAAATGATCCCTCGAAACTAGTCGAATCATCGAATCCGATTCCGAGCAATCTAACTCGATAGTCAACTCTAGGTTGACTTTCCATATTCAAACTTCCTTCAAACATGCTATTTGCTTCATTTTTAATTCAATTCACTCCTAACTCACCCGATAGGTTCTAACACCTGATATAGAAGCATAAAATATGTTAATGCAAGGTAACAGGGTGGAAATTCCCGTAACGACGGGCCGGGTCGTTACAGCTATTTATCTTCTTCTTCTTTTTTCATATATCCAAGTTCGTATCGCATAGAACCTCATTTGGAGGAAAGCGTTCCCTACTAAAAAAAAATTCATACCCAAGACTCTAACTCAAGACCTCTCGTTAAGGAAAGAGTATCAATATCCTTTATTGGTTGCTCTATTTATCTTATTATTACTTTTTTCAATTTTTTTATCTTAATAGTACTTGTTGCTAAAATTGTACTTTTTATTTTTTTTTATTCGGTGGTCTATCGAAAAAACCTTTTTACCTTTACAAAATAAAATAAGATGTTCATATATATTACTTATTTCAGATCTCACTTGTAAAATTAAATCGAGTTTGTTGTTGTGTTTATCGAACAAAAAAATATAGAGTGAAGTTGCAAAATTGTTACCAATATTGTTACATTTTATGTTTAATTACGAATGATCATCCTGCCTAAATATGATATCATAAGTCATATCACTTCTGCTTTCTCGGAGAAATTATATATTTTTTCTTACCTTTTTTGGTAAAAGGCCAAATATACCCTGTATTATGAGAAAAAGTTTAAATATAAAAAAAATTTCATAAAGCAATTAGATATTTATAGATATCATTTGCTATATTACGGATTGTAGATATTTTTTTTTAATTGTATAAGGTGTATTGGATATATTTAAGGTACTATATTCATGAATACAACTGCAAAAATATGCGTGAATCAGAAAAGTCCATCTAATATGTTGTTGTATTCGAGTGTATTCGATTGTATTCATGGCGTGAAACGTGGTATTTCAGCTAGACAGATTATTGTAAAGTGTATTAGATATATTTAAGCTACTGTATTCATGAATACAACTGCAAGAATAAGTGTGAATCAGGGAAGCCCATTTAATTAGTTGTTGTATTCGATTGTATTTGACTGTATTCATGGAGTAAAACATGGGATTACAGCTAGACAGATTATTATATTCGAGTTTATTCCACTTTATTCATGGCGTGAAACATGGGATTACAGTTGGTTAAATTATTGTATTCGACTATATTCACGACGTAAAATAGGGGATTACAGTCTTTAAACGGAAAGTGAATCAATTAACATAATATACTCCTAGTATAACTCAACAAACTCAATTATAACACACAAATTTTGCATTTCCAGTTATAAAAAAGTTTCTCAACCAAAAAAATACATCAAAAAATAGCAATCTTTAGAGAAATTATATAGTACATTTGAATACATAAATTATTTTAATTAAAAAAATATTTAAATTATATTCATGGAATAAAGCAAGGCAGTAAATACAGTGAAATACATAGAATACATCGGAATATATTGAAATATAATAAAAAATAATAAATACAATAAAATACATAGAAAACAGCGAGATACATTGATATACAATGAAAGAAACGACAATGAAATACATGAAAGTACAGTGAGATACATTGAAAAATATTAACAAAAAATTCAAGTTGCTCAGCCCCCTACTTCATCGTCTTTGTTCAAGAACGACCCTAATATTGTCTCATTGAAACAACATTAGTATCCGGTAACTAATCTTTTCAATTATTGGCTTTCGGAAGTATGTGTCAGCCCTTGGTTTCAGAAGCATCGAATTACATTTGTTTCTTGTACTGAGATGGAGTTTCTGTCACGACCCCAAAACCCGGTCGCGATGGCGCCCAGCACATTGTTAGGCCAGTCTGACCAATATCACACAATACCGAGCTATCAACTCATACTTTACTTCAAAAGCAGTATTTAACAATAATAGAAATACGATGTTTTAGCATAGTTGTAAAATAACCCCCAACACAATGTAATATCTCCCACATATCTGGAGTCATAAGTCATGAGCCTCTACCAAGAATACAATAGTGACACCGAATACAACTGTATCTAACAAATGCAGAAAATGTCTAAAAGATAAAGGATAGAAGGGAGTGTTAGGTCCTACGGACGCTAGCAACTACCTTGACAATCCGAATAAGCTCGCTGAGCAGCTAGGGAGTCAGCCCTGCTGTGATGTACCTGGATCTGCACACAAGGTGCAGGGAGTAGTTTCAGTACTTCCAACTCAGTGGTAATAAGTATGGATAAATACGGTGAAGATAAGAATACCCCATATTGCACTAAGCAATGCTATATAATAATCTCATTTTTACCATTTTTAACAGTATGTCTCAGAATCAGTAAATACAGCTAAATAGTACAACAAGTATATCTAAATGCAATGCAGATGCATGAACATGACCGCTACGACGCGTAGCCCGATCCATTTGGGTACCCGCACTCACTATGGGGGTTCAGACTCTGGAGGGGCTCCTACAACCCAAGCGCAATATCAATGATATGTTGCGGAGTGCAGCCCGATCCACTATCGGTCCAGCTACATGCAATGCAAGCCTCACAGGCACAGAAAATATTATTTTGAAATCTCTTTTTATCAAAAACAGTGGAAAACAGTGTTCCAAATTACTAGAGTTTGGAAAACCTTTTTAGACAGTGTTTAGCTCAGGACTGATATCAGAATAACATGCTATAATCACAAAATCTATGATAACGATCCTCACGGGATCCAAATAACTGGCTCGCAGCCCAAAATATTCATAACCATCCAAGTAGGAGGTTTACCGGCTCATTTATAGCCAACAACACAGTATAATATTATACAGTTGTACTAAGCCATAGTCCCCAATCACAATCGATCCCGCAATCACAGAAGAGTACGTGTCTCGCCGCAATACAGCGTCACATAGTGATATACCGGGGTTTCGAACCCTCAGGTCATCATCCATACCCATTACACACCTCGACTCGGCTCGAAAACTAGTCTGCAATGCCCTTGCCACGAGAATCGGCCTCCACGGGTGCAGAATCAGATTAAACCCAATAGGAATACATCAAAATAGGCTAAAGTAATATAACCCAATCGAAATAACTCGAATTACATCCAAAAGCACGAAGTTGCCAAAACCCGACCCCCGAGCCCGCTTCTCAAAAAATTACAAAAGTCACATTTTCAGAATCCTTATCTTTCCACGAATCCATATATATAAAGTTTATCAAAACCCGACTCAGTTTTCCCATTCAAATCATTAATTTTCTATAATCTAGGCTTAGAGCAAAAATTCCCCATTGATGCACCTTAATTCTTCCAATTTCAGAGGTTAATTCCATGATTTATCAATATATTAGCATAAATCGAGTCCATGAGTGCTTACCTGATGATATCCCTCGATTTTCTCCTCAAAATCGCCAAAATCGCCTCTAAGTTCGAAGTCCCAAATGAGTTATTAAGTTCTGAAATTCGAACCAGCACTATTCATTAAACCCTGACATCTTTTGCTTCTGCGGCCACTGGTCCGCTTCCGCAATACCGCTCCCGCCAAAACTTAATTGCTTCTGCGAACTTCTTTAAGTCCAAGATCGCTTCTGCGATTCAAAACTCGCACCTGCGAGGCCGCTTAAGCGGACTTTCTTCCGCTTCCGCGAAAATCACCATTCCGCTATTTTTTGCTTTTACGGACCATGGACTGCTTCTGCGGGCCCGCTTCTGCGATCAATTTCACGTTTCTGCAGAAGTTTTACTGGCCAGCTCAAAATCTCGCATCTGCGATTTAACTTACGCTTCTGCGGTCCCCTTTCCGTTGAAGTGAAAACCACTGCTGCATTAAATACCAACAGTTACCAACTTCCAAATTTTTTCTGTTTCAACCTCCGAAAATATCCTGAGGCCCCCGGGACCTCAACCAAAAATACAAATCCACTCTAAATCATCACACGAACTTTTTCCAATCATAAAAACATACCCTCAAACACACAAATCATCAAATTAAGGCCGGTTCAAGCCTAAGATTTAACCATAACTTCTGAAACCTACATTCTATCAAAAACCCGACCAAACGATGCCCGAATGACCTGAAAATTTGCGGACATATCCAAAATCACCTATCGAAGCTACTGTAATTGCCGGAATCCCATTTCGACTTCCGGATAAAAATCTCACCTATCGATCGGATTTCGCCAAAATTCTAACTTAGCCAATTCAAGCCTATTTCTACACCGGACCTCGAAATTCAATTCTGATCGCTCCCCTAAGTCACAAATCACCTCCCGAAGCTAACCGAATCATCATAATTCCATTCCGATCCCTCTAACCACATAGTCAACTTCAGATTGACCTTTTAGAAACAAGCTTCACTCTAAAAGGCTATATGCCTTATTTTCAACAAGAAGTAATCCGAATTCACCCGGTAGACTCTAACACATATATATAAACATGAAACAATATAATGAGGGAATAACGGGGCGGTAACTCTCGTGACGACGGGCCGGGTCATCACAGTTTCACCATTTGGTTTCTTTTTTGCTATTCATCTCCTTCATCTTTCTTCACTTTTAATTATTAGAATGGAGGAAATCGAGGAGACTAGCCACTTCTGAGTTGGCAGCCACTTTTCAATTTCTCAGTTAGCAGCGTTTTTGAATTGCCTTTCTTTTACTTTTGAGGGGATATTAAAAATTTGAGGGGAGAGAGAAAAATAATACAAACCTTATTTTTTGCCTTAATGGTAGGAGGCGACCTAAATAGATATTTGGTTATAAAAAATAAAAAGGTAGCTATGGAATATAATTTTTCAAAAGGGTATTTATATGTCTTTAAAATAAATAAGGTATCAACCTTTGCTATAGGAGGTAACTAATACTTAAATATATCATTTGTTATACTTTGGGTCCAAATCCAAATATACTCATGCCATAATACTATTGGTTCAAATATATCGCTCTTCTGTTAAGTTTGTCCAAGATGAATGTCACACCTCCTTTTGGCGCGCATAAGTGTAACGTGCCACTGTTTAATACTACACCCCGAGAAGGGATATAATAATAATCAGGGAAGGAGTTTTTCCACTTAAAGGACAGTCGGAACGAGATCAATTTATTTAATTTTTCGGAGTCGCCACTTGGGAAAATAATGGTGTCCCAAGTCACCGGTTTAATCCCGAACCGAGGAAATTTATGACTCTGTAATACAGTCTGCGAAACTAGAAACCTGGATAAGGAATTCTGTTAACACGGGAGAAGGTGTTAGGCACTCCCGAATTCCGTGGTTTTAGCACGGTCGCTCAACTGCTCTTTTTGCTTTTATCTGATTTCTTTACATATTTTTTATTATGTGCTTTTATGTTCCGCTTTTCAATTTTAGAAGAATTGCGACGTCACGAAAACACATTTCGAGTCACACCGCAACCAGTACCCCTGTGACTTTAATGTACTTCGGTTTCGTCGAGAGATAGATTTGGTTCACATAAATGCGCACCCGTATTTAGGAAAGTAATTTTATTAACAAATCGCGCCTAAAGAGTCTATCATCTTTATTAACTTTTGGAAAGACTGTGAAATTTGCTAAATGGTCTTCCCGAGTCTAAATTTTATTACAATTAATTGAGGGCCCCGCAATTATGTGGTTTTGTTTGGCGAGTCTCGTCTTATTTATTAACAATATAATCTTAAAATGACTACATTTCCTTTTTTTTTGTTTTTATAAATAAAGGAAATTCACAATTAATTTAGAAATTAAAAATGCAACATTTATCTAATTTATGACAAAAACTTAATGACACAGATTTTAATCTATGTTTAAATAGAAAATATTTTTTAAGGAATTATTTTATTATTTTATTAAATACGAAATTTCATAACTTAATAATAAAAGAAGCTAATTCAGAATAATATTAAAACTTGAATATATAAAAAGAAAAACCAATAAAATCATTTATTCAAAACTATCAAAAATTATAGCCATATTAAAGCTTATATGGTAAAAATTATTTTTATTCCAAATTGTTCAAAACTAAGCTTATTTTTAGAAAAAAAACAGCAACTCCGTGGTTGATATTGATTGGTCAGGCTGGCTTAGCAATGTGCTGGGCGCCATCACGACCGGATTTGGGGTTGTGACATATATGTTATATTTAGATAAATGTTTAATAAAAATAAACATTACTTAAATAAATCTAAAAATAAAAATGCAAAATCAACAACTAATATATATATACAAACTAAACCAATTATCTTACAACTAATTTAAACTCATATTTTTAATTTTTTACTATTTTTGGCTTAAACCCTTGATATTAACTATTTACAACTATTTTTCAAAACCATAATCAACCTTAATTATTTACACCTATATTGGGAGATTTGATGGAATTTGAAGAAACCATTCTTTTATCATTTAAAACTTAAACCGTACCTAAATGCCTAATTTACGCAAAAATAATTACGATTCACATTTTTGTTGAACTTAACTACATATTAACAACTTAGTTTATTAAAGACAATATTAAAAAAAAGTTCCAATTAATTCGATTAACAAAAAGAGTAATTCATTCTTCCTTTTATTTACTAAATGATTTGAACATTAGTAAACACATTTATAATTATACTATTTAATAACCATTTTTAGAAGTGAACTATTATTACTACAACAAGGCTTAATTATTTAAAGTTATCACAAAACTTACAGAATATTAATATGGAATTTATTGAAACATAATCTGTAAAAGAAGATAGAAATAGAAACTATTTAAAATTTCAACAAAATTCTTATCTTTCCCATGTATTCATCTTATTATTTAAACATGATTATGTATGTACCTGATATTGGAAATAAAAGAAATACCGGTGATCAACACAACAAGTAGCAATATCACAGCAACAGCAACCTCAAAAATACCCAGTATACCCAGTATCCGGATTTCAGCAATAAGAATTAATAACCCGAATTGAACTTCAGAATAAGATTTGTAAAAATGGAAGACTAATTTTTTTCAGAGTTTTTTTCGTTTTTTTCTTTTGTTTTTTTTGTTTTTACTATTTGCTAACACTCTTTAAGATTTATGTTTTTCAGATTTTTCTCTCTAAAATTTTTCTTCTCTTGATTGTCTCCCCTTAATGAAATCTGATTCTAAATTATATATACAAGACTTAAGCTTCCCTTTTAATTAAAAAATAAACCACTATTAATTAAAAACTAAAAGTAAAAACTCCACTTTCATTTTATTTTAATCATAACTTTTAATTCCACTATGTTATGTTTTATTCTCCACTATACATATTCTATCAATAATTTAATTACCACTATCTTTTGTTTTGTTATTTTAACACCACTACATTTTGTTTCCCACTCTTTTATTAAAGAAAGAATTATTCTCCACTACCAAATGTTTTGTCTTCCACCCTAATTATTTTAACAATATCTAAACAACTAATGGACAAAATACTTTAATTCAAATAATTGACTACAAATTAATGACCAAAATAACCCCAAAATTATTGAAATTTACTACTATACCCTTATCAGCTATAACCAATTCACCTAAATCAAACAACCAAAATATAGCAAATTTAACCAATTCTTAAATAATTTTAACAACAATTCTAACAATCTTGATGAACAACCAAGAACAATATGATCTTTAACAACAAAAATTTCAGATTTATAATGACAACAACAAGTAACTTCAAATCACTTAAACTTAACATATCAAACAAACTATTTTAATTATGTAATTAGAATCCGGAATTAGAATTAAGCAAAATAGTGAACCAAATTTAATCTAATAAACTTAATAATCATCTAAAATTCAATTTAAATCTACCAACATTACAACCAAGATTTAAGATGCAAAAATGATTAAACTATAACATTTCTATATTAACAACTTAACAAAACACATGATTAAAGTAAGAAAAAATAAAGAAATAATCAAGAACATAATGAACAACAAGTAATAAACAAAATCAACCATATACTATCTAAATCAGAAAATATACATACATACACACACACACACACACACATATATATATATATATATATATATATATATATATATATATATATATATATATATATATATATATATATATATATATATATATATATATATATATATATATATATATATATATATATATATATATATATATATATATATATATATATATATATATATATATATATATATATATATATATATATATATATATATATATATATATATATATATATATATATATATATATATATATATATATATATATATATATATATATATATATATATATATATATATATATATATATATATATATATATATATATATATATATATATATATATATATATATATATATATATATATATATATATATATATATATATATATATATATATATATATATATATATATATATATATATATATATATATATATATATATATATATATATATATATATATATATATATATATATATATATATATATATATATAAAGAAGAAAAAAAATAATAAATAAAAAGAAAGAAAAAGAAAACTGAGGGAGGGGGGTGTGTTTGCCGTGTCAGTGCTTTCAACTTCAACATCTCTTCTTCTTATATATCTTTAAGCTTTTCCACCTTTGAAATCAAGAATAATTTCTAGTATGCAACCACTTTACATATGTTGAATGAAGTAACAAACGAGGGTAACAAACATAATGAACATTTTTGTCACGACCCCAAATCCGGTCGTGATGGCGCCCAGCACACTGCTAGGCCAGCCCGACCAATCAACAACAATCATAGAGCTATGAGCTCGCCTTATCCCATTCAAACATAACCATTGTAAATTAACAGTAATGGATATATCAAAAACGGGGAAACCAAGTCCCAACGCATACCAACTCCCATAGACCGAAGGGTCAAGAGTCATGAGCCTCTACAGAACATAAGTGTAATACGGTTTACAACCAAAGCTCAGAGCGGAAAGAAATAACAATTCATAATCAAAGACAGTAGGAAGGGATATCGGGTCCTGCGGACGTCGGCAGCTACCTCGAAGTCTCCACAGAACGGGAATAATAAAGCAGTTGCGACAGCTCAACTGCCCTTCTGAACCTGTATATCTGCACACAAAAAAATGCAGGGGAGTGGGGTGAGTATATTTCAACTCAGGTGAGCAGCAATAATAAATAATAACCGGAAGTAAGAACTCCTGTACTGTCACTAAAGAGTTCTAAGGCAAACCCCCACAGGTAAGTCATCACTACAACGAGTTCTCTTGATCTCCAGTCCATATCCATCTCAACTGGGTCCCACACTGACCACATCCTCACTCGTACCACTACAGTGTACGGCCATCTCAATATATAGAGACATATACATTTGTCTATAACACATAAGTATTTACGTATTTATAAGGATATTAATAAGTATAATGCTGCGGCGTGCAGCCCGCTCCAATACATATACCGTTGCGGCGTGCAGCCCGCTCCATTTAACGTCGACGGCGCTCACTGGGGGTGTATACAGACTTCGGAGGGGCTCCCTAGGCCCAAGCGCTATGGTGCTATGACATGCAGCCAGGTCCACCATATATCACTGCGGCGTGCAGTACGATCCAATATATATATATATATACATGTATAATTATACTGCTGCGGCGTGCAGCCCGATCCCATAATATACCAGCGCTCACTGGAATGTGTGCAGACTCAGACTCCGAAGGGGCTCCTACAGCCCAAGCGCAATAATACTGCGGCGTGCCGTCCGTCCCACATGTATATTACATGTATATCACATGTATATTACTGCGGCGTGCAGTACGATCCAACATATATACTGCTGCGGCGTGCAGCCCGATCCAATGTAGGTATATATATACTACCTCATAATGGGTCCTCGACCCTATCCCAGTCAGTATATACTTGGCCTCTCGTGCCCAATATAATATATCACAGTGGGTCCTTGACCCTGTCTCAGTCAATATAGACTTGGCCTTTCATGCCCAATATAACATCTCATAGTGGGTCTTTGACCCTGTCTCAGTCAATATAGACTTGGCCTTTCAGGCCCAATATAACATCTCATAGTGGGTCTTTGACCCTGTCTCATCTCAATCGGTATACATCTAGTACGGGCTCATATTATACTATACGGCTAGAGCTATGGCTGAGTGTATGCTTCCAACACATTATAAGGGTCACCTAGCTCTATAGGTTCCCTAATGCTCTACAGATCGGCACAAGGCCCCAAACATGGCTATCAGCCCAATTGCACGGTTATAAACTTATTATCAGTCATAACACACAGTATACTATTAGTCGGGAAGGACTAAGTCCGAACCCCCAATCACAATGTCACCACGCCCGTCATAAAACGCGTGTCTCATCTCAATATAGCACTGTGAAGTGCTAGTACGGGGTTTCAAACCCTCAGTACATTATTTACTACTACCACTCACCTCGATCCGATAGAAGCCTTAATCCGCCTTGCGCTCGCCTCGCAATTCAATCACCTTGAATGCCGAATCTGCTCAAAATCAATGAGAATACATCAATATAGGCTAATTAAACACAACCCATTCGAAATAACTCAATTTACATCAAAATTCCCAAAGTTGCCAAAACCCGAGCCCCGGGCCCACATTCCGAAAATTTACAAAATTCACATTTCTGGAACCCTCGTCTCGCCACGAGTCCATACATATAAAATTTACCAAAATCGGACTCCGTTTGCCCACTCAAATCGGTGTTTTTCTTCAATTTAGGCTTAGGGGCTCAAACCCACAATTAATCTTCCATTTACAGGGAATTAACCAAGGATTTCATGTAAAAATGATGTAATTAAGCCATAAACTTACCTCCGACGAAACCCCGATGATTTCCCAGCAATCTCCCGTCAATTTCTTCTCTTGGAACTCAAAAATGGAGGGTTCATGAATGAAACCCGTATGTGAAATGTTCTGTAATTAAACTCACTGCCAGAGCAATTTGCTCTACGCGTTCGCGATGGTCTTCACGCGAACGCGATGGCCAGCTCGATTACTTCATCGCGAACGCGACGCCCTGTCACGCGTCCGCGAACGCGATGCCCGGTCACGCGTCCGCGAAGTTCATTTCCACCAACCGTCGGGTTTTTCTACGCGAACGCGATGCTTCACCTGCTTCTTCTTCGCAAACGCGACCCTTCCTTACGCGAACGCGATGCTTTAGTTCCCTTGGCCTTCGCGAACGCGACCGCCTCCACGCGAACGCGAAGGCTTAATTCCTGCTGCACTGACCTGCAATTTTTCTGCAGGTTTTACCAAAGTTCAAAATGCCCCGTTGATGGTCCGAATTCATCCCGAGGCCCCCGGGACCCCAACGAAGACCACCAACATACTCCGAAATACGATACGAACTTGTTCCAATCATAAAAACACCATCCTAAACATCAAAATCACCAATTACCCACAGATTCAAGCCTAAATTTCTTAAAACTTTCCGAATTACGCATTCAATCAAAAACCCGACCAAACGACTTCCGAATGACCTGAAATTTTGCAGGCACATCCAAAATCACCTAACGAAGCTACTGCCACTGTCGGAATTCCATTCCGAACCCCGGATCAAAATCTCACCTACCGTTCGGATTTCGCCAAAATTCAACCTTAGCCAATTCAAGCCTATTTCTACACCGGGCCTCCAAATTCAATTCCGATCGCTCCCTTAAGTCACAAATCACCTTCCGGAACTAACCGAATCATCAGAATCCGATTCCGAGTCCTCTAACAAAATAGTCAACTCCGGATTGACTTTCCTTATTCAAGTCTCTTTCAAAAAGGCTATATGCCTCATTTTCAATCCAAATCACTCCTAAATCACCCGATAGACCCTAACACTGATATAAAAGCATAAAACATGCAATTGCAACATGACGGAGTGGTAATTCCCGTAACGACGGGCCGGGTCGTTACATTCTCCCCAACTTAAACAATCGCTCGTCCTCGAGCGTACCAGAGTTGTACTAGAAGCCACCCAATAGCCGAATGACCTTACCAAGCATATATCCGGGTGATCATACGTCACCCTATCTCACATAAGTCCGAAAATACCACATAGTCAAAATTTCACAAACCATCTGAACCATAAATCACATTGTGCTTTCTGAAATCATAACCCAATTGCTAATCCCATGTCTATATTCACGATACACTAGAATCCACTGCAATAACCCACACTCACCACTCCGGGTGAGATCATCTGATGTATCAAACAACCCAATCGCTCGAGACAATAGTCTCTAATCACAATAATTTCTCACGATAACCAAATACCAACTGAAAAACCCTTTTCATTAGATAGAGTTTTGTTCCAACACCTTCATATCATGCCCACGGTAACCGAACACGCGATATATCGAACCCATCTCTCGGGTCAACCATTCGTGAATCTATTTCTCTTTTAAAATTGATACCACAATAAGTTTCGGAGCCAAACCTCGATATTACCTTTCTAACGAGCTGAAATCATATATGCTCGCTCTCATTAATGACTTGAATGATCATTTCGGTTATAACACACCACACTGGTAACATGACACCTCAGCATCGGCCTAGGCCACAACGAGCACAACACAGGCTCCAATAAGAACGATCCGAACACACTCGAATCCTGACAACTGACTCGCACAAAAAGCCATAATTCAAATTCTTCCATACCATCACAACACATAACTGAGATTCTTGTCTCACATCATAGGATTAGAGTGCCTGAATCCTCCTCGAAAGGTCATAACATCACGTGGCCTTGCCACAGCTCATGATTCTATCCAAACACTATTACCCATGGAGCATCTCAAGTCGAGATGTTCAAAACGGTCAGCCACACACATATTTAGGTCTGACTCAAGCAATCAATCACACGCGGTGATACATTTAGTATATGCTATCGAATCCTGAATGGACACAACCGATGTGCTATTCCCCGAGCGATACCCAATACGGACTATTCCTCAAAAGAGAGGAAGTATTGTATACAAGGTACATATAGGAAGCTATATTTCCCACATCACACTGTTGCGGCGCGCAACCCGTTCCAATAGCATCCTGTGGCGGCGTGCCACCCGATCCAGATACTATACATGTGGCGGCGTGCCACCCGATCCAGATACTATACATGTGGCGGCGTGCCACCCGATCCACGTATCAATCTAGCAAAAGGGAATGCACATCGACTCAAGTTGCTCATTGCAACAAACATGTATATATATAGCCTCGAGCTCGGTCACATGAAACTCATCCGACAAAGTTCCTCAATACCGGAACTGAATCAATGGTAGATACCTCTACACTGACATCCGCCACGAAGGCCCAACTGGCAAAGCAATACCTACCAACCGTCCGCTGGCTCTAGGGTACATCCACCCTGCTGGAGCATGATCTAGGGCTTCCAATTTCCGATAACCGCTACACTGTGCCGATACACACGATATACCACCGCTGCGTAGGCGGGTTACGAGAACTTCTAGTCTCCAACACATACATAACACAGGAATCACTATGCCTGATTACGTACTTCACCGTACGATTACATAACGCACCTCAAGCGTCCATTCATACCACGAAAGCCATTCATAAATTTCACTATGTCATCATCGACTCAATTATTACAGTCGATCCAACGAGAAAATACCACCATACTACTACATATTATCAATTTACATCACCTTGTCCATTTGCACCATATACCCCGCCAAATTACTAGAATAGCAGTACCATTTTCTTAAATCATCAGAAAGATCAATTCTTGAATCACCTGCAGCCGTCCGCGCTGCTCAATAATTTTATTGACTTCCCATATATTATGAACCGATCTCAAAACCTTGAATATGCCATTATCAACTTTCCATAACACATCGCGTATACCATATCACACTAAGACAACATGGAAATTCATATCCCTTTCCTCCGCAACAAACATCGGCGCACTCAACTCGTCAAGGGCTTTCATGATCCCATATAGAGAAAACTCATTACACATTCCCAGCCTTGCATACCAACATGAAATACACTCATTTTTCAAACCACATTAAAACACATCATAAACTCTTTCTCCCAATCACATTGCATAATTTAACTGCCAGGACTGAGTCCTTATACACATATTATACCCATATCGGGTTACACAACTGCCAGCTCTCAAAAGCTTTGCTGCACAATATCTGTAAGACTCATTATTTCAACCATATACCAGGAATTAGTCATATTCCTTTTCATACCATTCTGGTTTATTAACAAGTTGATCCATTTACCCAATTTCCTTTCTGAGTCATCTTTAATTTCATATCAGCCATTATTGTAGCACCATAACACATCAACTCATTCCACACGAGACTCGTACATAAGACCACACGGTCTAACTCATTCCACACGAGACTCGTACATAAGACCACACGGTAAGGATCACATCCTACAATACTTTATTTTGAAGAACCTCTTGCGATTTGAATTCGTTATCATTACCTTCCAATACGGATTACATAGAATCCCATCATTCACATAATATAACACAAGTACCGATCTCTTCTAACGAAACCGCCATCTTTAGCCACATGCACAATCTTAAGACACCTTACCGTTACAAGCAAAAATCCGGAACACTGCAAAACCATTCTCGGGCATCATTCACCCTTATCTTGCTGTAATTCAATTGTCCTATTGAATAGAACCACTCGTGTTTTGTTAGAACTCTGACACCGCAGAACATGATTACTTACAAATACAATCAGCTATCTTTCTTTTCTATACACCGGACATTCCTTACCAACAGTAGTTCAAAACATCCTAGTATTTCTTCAAATCTACGAAGCACCATAAGCCTTTATCAAAATTTCCCAACATACCTAGAGACAGAGCCAACACAACACACGACAGTGCAATCAGATAATCAATAACAACCTCCCCAACTTAGCTCGAAGTCATTCATCAAAGCACTTTCAACCACTCATATTATTATTACTCAAATGATGCCACAAAGTTCTAGTTAGATTAAACTCAGTCATTTACAAGCTTCGGCGGAGATTCGAATCATCAGAAATATTAACCCCTTTGCAATTCTTGCATTCATTCACACACAACAGTTACGCCCCCTCTTTAGGTGGCAAAATCTTTTCTAAGTCCCGGATTTTCCAAAAATTTCGGCAGAGTTTCCTTTGTAAATTGGCCTATCCACCCGCCAGAGAATCACCAAACCATTCTAACAATACATCCACAACTCAACAAGATATCACAATGTATTTCAACAACATTAAATCTCAATACTATACGAATCATATTATCATAATTTATACTTGAACCTGCGTTGTACCTGCTCGAATCATAACACATATCAAATACCTTTCAATTACACATGAGGATCAATCCACCTACCTCGCCTCAATTTAGCATTTCAGCGCAATACCTTCCACTATGATACACATAGCATAATCACTTTAGTCTTCCTGAGTTTGAACTCATTCCACTACACATAAGGCACTTTACCTTCCAATTAAGAGGCGATGAAAATATTTCTCACACCCATAGCTAGTGCTACGCATCAAATCACAATAAGAACCGAATACCTTACAACTTTCCCATTATCAAACTGCCATTTTCACAATTAATATCAATACCGATCGTATAAACTTCATAATACCGACTCGTGAAATTAGCACCTTGGTGCTCAAGCCATAGACAACGATTTCGCCTCAAGTCTTCCTGACAGGCCCAACATGAACTCATAGAGATTATATCTCGTCCCTCGATTGGGGAATCATAAGCCATCAAGGCAAATTTATTACTGAGCGCTCGATGCGTACACAGACGTGTGGAAGGAATTTCAAAAATTATATTTCAAGCTGAATCAAGTACGCACGATAAGAATTTCAAGAAGTGTGAAGTGTTTCCTAAAGGTTCGCAGCCTCCCGAGGATAAGTACAGGCGTCCCCGTACCGATCCACAAGACTCTACTAACCGGCTCAAGACTCACGAGGCCTAGTAAACCTAGGCTCTGATACCAACTTGTCACGACCCCAAATCCGGTCCGTGATGGCGCCCAGCACACTGCTAGGCCAGCCCGACCAATCAACAACAATCATAGAGCTATGAGCTCGCCTTATCCCATTCAAACATAACCATTGTAAATTAACAGTAATGGATATATCAAAAACGGGGAAACCAAGTCCCAACGCATACCAACTCCCATAGACCGAAGGGTCAAGAGTCCTGAGCCTCTACAGAACATAAGTGTAATACGGTTTACAACCAAAGCTCGGAGCGGAAAGAAATAACAATACATAATCAAAGACAGTAGGAAGGGATATCGGGTCCTGCGGACGTCGGCAGCTACCTCGAAGTCTCCACAGAACGGGAATAATAAAGCAGTTGCGACAGCTCAACTGCCCTTCTGAACCTGTATATCTGCACACAAAAAAAATGCAGGGGAGTGGGGTGAGTATATTTCAACTCAGTGAGCAGCAATAATAAATAATAACTGGAAGTAAGAACTCATGTACTGTCACTAAACAGTTCTAAGGCAAACCCCACAGGTAAGTCATCACTACAATGAGTTCTCTGATCTCCAGTCCATATCCATCTCAACTGGGTCCCACACTGACCACATCCTCACTCGTACCACTACAGCGTACAGCCAACTCTATGTATGTAAATATATACATATGTCCATAATGTATAAGTAATTAAGTATGTATAAGGATATGAATAAGTATAATGCTGCGGCGCGCAGCCAGCTCCAATACATATACCGCTGCGGCACGCAGCCCGCTCCATTTAACGTCGACGGCGCTCACTGGGGGTGTATACGGACTTCGGAGGGGCTCCCTAGGCCCAAGCGCTATGGTGCTATGACATGCAGCCAGGTCCACCATATATCACTGCGGCGTGCAGTACGATCCAATATATATATATATATATATACATGTATAATTATACTGCTGCGGCGTGCAGCCCGATCCCATAATATACCAGCGCTCACTGGAATGTGTGCAGACTCAGACTCCGAAGGGGCTCCTACAGCCCAAGCGCAATAATACTGCGGCGTGCCGTCCGTCCCACATGTATATTACATGTATATCACATGTATATTACTGCGGCGTGCAGTACGATCCAACATATATACTGCTGCGGCGTGCAGCCCGATCCAATGTAGGTATATATATATAATACCTCATAATGGGTCCTCGACCCTATCCCAGTCAGTATATACTTGGCCTCTCGTGCCCAATATAATATATCACAGTGGGTCCTTGACCCTGTCTCAGTCAATATAGACTTGGCCTTTCAGGCCCAATATAACATCTCATAGTGGGTCTTTGACCCTGTCTCATCTCAATCGGTATAGACTTGGCCTTTCAGGCCCGCTCAGCTAGAACAGGGAATTCCACCCTAGATAATCTCTCAATGTACACATCTAGTACGGGCTCATATTATACTATACAGCTAGAGCTATGGCTGAGTGTATGCTTCCAACACATTATAAGGGTCACCTAGCTCTATAGGTTCCCTAATGCTCTACAGATCGGCACAAGGCCCCAAACATGGCTATCAGCCCAATTGCACGGTTATAAACTTATTATCAGTCATAACACACAGTATACTATTAGTCGGGAAGGACTAAGTCCGAACCCCCAATCACAATGTCACCACGCCCGTCATAAAACGCGTGTCTCATCCCAATATAGCACTGTGAAGTGCTAGTACGGGGTTTCAAACCCTCGGTACATTATTTACTACTACCACTCACCTCGATCCGATAGAAGCCTTAATCCGCCTTGCGCTCGCCTCGCAATTCAATCACCTTGAATGCCGAATCTGCTCAAAATCAATGAGAATACATCAATATAGGCTAATTAAACACAACCCATTCGAAATAACTCAATTTACATCAAAATTCCCAAAGTTGCCAAAACCCGAGCCCCGGGCCCACATTCCGAAAATTTACAAAATTCACATTTCTGGAACCCTCGTCTCGCCACGAGTCCATACATATAAAATTTACCAAAATCGGACTCCGTTTGCCCACTCAAATCGGTGTTTTTCTTCAATTTAGGCTTAGGGCTCAAACCCACAATTAATCTTCCATTTACAGGGAATTAACCAAGGATTTCATGTAAAAATGATGTAATTAAGCCATAAACTTACCTCCGACGAAACCCCGATGATTTCCCAGAAATCTCCCGTCAATTTCTTCTCTTGGAACTCAAAAATGGAGGGTTCATGAATGAAACCCGTATGTGAAATGTTCTGTAATTAAACTCACCGCCAGAGCAATTTGCACTACGCGTTCGCGATGGTCTCCACGCGTTCGCGATGGCCTGCTCGATTACTTCATCGCGAAAGCAATGCCCTGTCACGCGTCCGCGAAGTTCATTTCCCCCGGCCGCCGGATTTCTTCTACGCGAACGCGTCTCCCCTTCACGCGATCGCGATGGTATCCATCTTACTCCTACGCGAACGCGTAGTTCCTCACGCGAATGCGAGGCTTCGCCTACTTCTCCTTCGCGAATGCGACCCTCTCTCACGCGAACGCGTTGCATTGGCATGTCTGGCCTTCGCGAACGCGACTGCCTCCACGCGAACGCGAAGGCTTAATTTCTGCTGCACTGACCTGCAATTTTCTGCAGGTTTCCCAAAGTTCAAAATGCCCCGTTGATGGTCCGAATTCATCCCGAGGCCCCCGGGACCCCAACGAAGACCACCAACATACTCCGAAATACGATACGAACTTGTTCCAATCATAAAAACACCATCCTAAACATCAAAATCACCAATTACCCACAGATTCAAGCCTAAATTTCTTAAAACTTTCCGAATTACGCATTCAATCAAAAACCCGACCAAACGACGTCCGAATGACCTGAAATTTTGCAGGCACATCCAAAATCACCTAACGAAGCTACTGCCACTGTCGGAATTCCATTCCGAACCCCGGATCAAAATCTCACCTACCGTTCGGATTTCGCCAAAATTCAACCTTAGCCAATTCAAGCCTATTTCTACACCGGGCCTCCAAATTCAATTCCGATCGCTCCCTTAAGTCACAAATCACCTTCCGGAACTAACCGAATCATCAGAATCCGATTCCGAGTCCTCTAACAAAATAGTCAACTCCGGATTGACTTTCCTTATTCAAGTCTCTTTCAAAAAGGCTATATGCCTCATTTTCAATCCAAATCACTCCTAAATCACCCGATAGACCCTAACACTGATATAAAAGCATAAAACATGCAATTGCAACATGACGGAGTGGTAATTCCCGTAACGACGGGCCGGGTCATTACAATTTTCCCTCTATCAACTTTGGTTGGTTCGTTTGGACAGTGAAGAAGAAGATGGCTGGAGGGTGGTCTGTCGTTGCTGGTGGAGGGCAGCTACGGGGCGGAAATGGTGGTGAGGTTGCTGCTGGTCGGATGGAGAAAGGGCTGGCGGCCATGGTTGCAAGGTGAGGAAGAAAGAAGAAGAAGAAGAGAGAATAGTGTAGTGGAGGCTTATGTGTTATGTGTGTTTTAGGTTTTAGTTTTGTTTGAATAGTGTAGGGTAGTTTAGTAGATGGGTTATGGGTTAGGGTCATGGGTCATGGGTTTGGGTTTTGTGGTTTTGGGTTTGGTAGAATAGGTTTGGGTCTAAGTTTTAAATTTAAGAAGAGGCCCAATTCCGGATTTATCTTCTCTATTTTTAAAAAATTTATTTTTATTTGTTATGAAATAAAAAAAAATATTAAGATTAAATTATAAAACCCGAAATTATCTTAGAAACACTAATTAACTCATAATAATAATTATCACACAAAATTAGACGTTAATTAAAATAAAATCACATAAATTGGATATTACAGGCTAAAAATGCAAAAATATATATTTTTGTGATTTTATAAAATAAACTTAATTATTACTAGTTATAAACTTGAATTTTATATAAATACAATATATTTTTATATATATATTTTTTATTTATCTAAACAAATAAATATGCACAGATAAATGCAAACAATTCAAGAAAAATAACACAATATTCACAAATATTGCAAACAACACAAAACTCTTTTATTTTGAATTTTTTAGAGTAATTCTCATATAGGGCAAAAATCACGTGCTCACAATGAACATCTAAATCCTACTCACTGATATTTGATGAGGTGGATGTCACATTAGTGACCATAATCCATATATAAAAGACTAAAATATGAAATATTTTTTTTATGGTAACCGCAATGGTAGCAATAGTAGCGGAGGGAAGAAAATTTATGTGGTGAAAAAAATAAAAGGAAGGGTAAAATGGGTTAGGGGCATTGAGGTGGCGTGCAATGTGGTATCCACCTTATCAAATATAAGTGTCACGTAGACAAACTTAACAAAAGATATGTATATCTGAACCAATAATATTACGACATGGATATACCAAAGAATACGAAAGGTATATTTAAATATTATCTCAGAGTATATTTGGCCATTTTCCATATCTTTTAACCTCAACTAATCTCTACTTGCCTTAGAAAGTATCTTAAGGCCTCAATTATTTTGCACTTAATGGATGTCTCAATTTTAATCATTCAGAGATATTTAGTATGTTTTTTTTTAAGTTTGAATCTTAATTATTCAGATCTTAATCATTAAGTATGATTATTTTTGTTTTTTTTACTTCACAACCGCTTAATAGATCTAAATATGTATGTATGATTCAGATATATAACAGAGACTTAGTTTCATTAATATATATCACATATTTATTATTAAATACTGCCACTGCCTATCATTATCAACTACCACCACCTCCTCCACCATCACTGCGCCACCATCATCCTTAACTATAGCTGTTACCATTATCGACCATCACCACCCACTATCTCCACCACTCCGACCACCATCATTCCCACCCACAATCAATACTCATCCACCTCAACTACTACAACTGACCATCCCATTAACAACCACAGTCGGTACTGCCCATCATTATAACCTACCACCACCCACCCACCATCTTCCTCAGTCACAACTACTATCAACACCCGCCATTATTAACCATCACCAACCACCACCACCATCCTCAATCATAATCGCCACCACTACCAATCATTACTAGCTACTAGCATGAACCACCACCATCAACCAAAACTACCACCAACCACCGTCTCTAGTCGGCGTTAGCCATCTCCACCACCAACAATCATATCTTAAAAAATTATATATTTTATTGATAGAATACTATATTAGTTATTTTATTTGAATTTTATGTTTATTAATTTTCAAATAAAGATAAACATTATACATTCACAAGTTAAAAATCAAACAATCTTAATTATTTCTATTCAGATCTTAGTACACATCTTAATATATTCAGATGTATATTCAGATTCGAATGTCTTAATCTTAATACATATCTTGATACTTATATGTGTATTGAGATTCAGGCGTCTTAATCTTTACATAAATGAATGAGGCCTAAGTTCCTCTCGTGCCATATTAGATAGACACTCCCTGTTAGGGTCATTCTATATTTTCATACTTTGTTATGTATTGCATAAACATAGTTAGTTAATGTATATTTTTACCTTTTTTAAACTTAAATACAATTGAGTGTATTACTCCTCCGGTCCATAATAAGTGATTATTTTATCTTTTTATTTTAGTTCAAAATAAGTGTCAATTAACATAATCAAGAAGTAATTAATTTTATTTATTCAAACTTTGCCCTTATTTACATATTCAAATGTGTCGAAGTAAGAATAATTAAGGTTAATTTAGTGAATACATATTCTTCTTTTTTTTTCTTTAAGATTTTGTATTTCTTTAATGGTTGTGTCAAAGGTAAAGTTGTCACTTATTATGGACTAAAAGGAGTAGTTTAATGTAAATGCTGAGAGATAAAATTTAACCATCAAAGATGCGAGAAAATGATTTTAGAGCCCGTTTTGGTTAGCTGATTTAGAGTAGTTGATAAGCATTAGGTGCTGAAAAATACTTTTAAGTGCTGAAGCTGATTAAAAAATAAGCAGCTACATATTTGGATAAAAGTACTAAACTTAATAATAAGCTGCTGAAGAATTGGGTATATGAAGAGTTTTGTTTTAAAAAGAAAGTATTTTAGTGATAGAATAGTAAATATTTTGGTCAAACCTAAAGTGCTTATAAGTTAAAATTTGATAAATTGGGGGAGACCAACTTATGACTTTTGTCTTATTTTTGGCTTATAAGCACTTTTAATTTTACCAAACGCGTAGATAAGCCTGTTTGACCACCTTATAAGATTATCCAAACATCCTCTTAATCTTTTTCTTAATTATAAGTATCCATATAAACTTTCAAACGAAAATATATTTGATAGGAAATTATCTTTGCGATGTTAAATTTATTTAATTATTCAAAAAATATAGAAATTTGATCACAATAAAGTAATAATTCCCACATTTACGACGCTAGATTTGATGAGAGTTTAATTTTACCCCAGATATATCTACATGTTGCCTATTTTACCTACAAAGGCCAGTTAGCTTGATTCGGGTTTGTGATCACTGTTTGACTCGAAAGTTAATAAATATTTTGCAAGCAAATATAATAAAAAAATAGATCAAAGGTAAATCGTAATTGAAAATAGTAAGACCTAGAAATGTAAAAAATATCTCTTATTGCTTTTGACAGATTGAATGTTCTAGAGAGTAAAAGATAGAGAGAGAAAGAGAGATAGAGCTTGTATTAGAAAAGATCAGATCCACTTTACAACATTGGGATCCTCCATTATATAACAGGAGGACCCCCTCGAAATAATAAAATAATACAAAGATAGGTCGCGTGCCCTCGAGGGGACGATGAGACTTAAGAAAGCGTTTTCGCTCTGACATTCTAAGGGCGTACCCTCACTACGACCATTATTTAGTCATGTGTCATTACTACCACAATGGGCAAAATTTGACCTCATACAGTTAGTCCATCCGTTTGTTGGTGACGTAACAAAGTGCGTCGCTGATGGATGGAACCTCGAACCATACACTAGGAAATTTTTGACAATGTTTGGAGATGACGATGTAAAGGGGAGACCATTTGAATCAGTTGATATATTGGCACGTAAACCCTTCTCTAAAATGACATAACCTTATGCATGCATCATCATTATGCGTGTTTCCGAGGAAGTACAAAAGATGTTCCGATGCTTGGTTTCCTGCGCCTGTTTGAGTTTTGCCTCTTCGATTTCAATGCTACCCAACCCTATAAATAGGGAAAAGGTTCAATTTTAACCTAGCTTTATATTATTTGCAAAAAAAATTCCGACTATTTCAAGAAAATGCTTCCTTTTTACGAGAACCCACCGCTTTTGTGAAAATACACTCGTCGTTGTGTAATACAGCGTTTCTCAACAGAAAATCAAGACAAAATCTAAACGTGATAAGACTTCCGAGGATCACAATAATAAATTATCTGACGTACCGCCTTCGTCCGGCGGTAATAAGGGAGAGAAAGGGGAGGATCTCACCACTCTCACTGTAAATAACGTACTCCTAAAACAACTCCTTGTTAGGAGGGACTTTCAACGGGGTTCTCCCAAATAACCTTGAGAGAAATATGAGTTAAAAACAAGCTGATTTAGACCTTCTTCGTATGTCGTACGATATACCTGCTCATATGGAGATGGTTTTGGCAGGGGAGGATTACACGAATACGCACAGGCCGAGGCACTGTATGTCTATGAATACCCCTTTTTAATCGGCTATGGCCTCCCCCTTCTTCTATTAGCAAAAGAACTTTGTTGTTTCTACAATATGTGTCCTACCTAACTCACTCAGTATACCATAAATGTGTGTAGGGTAGTATCTACGTATGTGGAGTTATCTGGGTTGGAGGTCTCTGTCCACCACCTTCTGCAGCTATTCAGTGCTAGCTACCTATGGGGTACCATACTGCATTTAAAATTCGTGGCTCAAAGGGGTTGATCGTGCAAACTGACGATCGGCCTAACCATGGCTATTGGCGCAAATATTACTTTATCAGGACAGAACACCCGGTGTCCAATCACGTTGAATTTCCTGAGAGGTGGAATTTGAGACGTCAGTATTCTTATTCGTCGAAACACTTATTGTACGTGACTTTAGTGGTTCTGATTATATCCTTCTTATGGTTTTTTTTGTGATCTTGCAGCGATAACTCACAATCTTTGGCTCATAACTGATATTAAGCAGTGGGTATCCGATCTGTTGCCTCTAGCGGAGGAGACCCGTAAGTAGGCAGAATTCATTAAACGTTTTGGCCCTGCAAGCCCTCTAGGTATTTCCCTGACTTTAGTTAATCATTTTCGCAAACTTTGTATGCTAAATCACTTTTGTTGACACGTCGAAGTGCTCATAAGAAGAGGGAGACAACACCCACCTCCTCCCGATCAGATGTCGGTCAGGCTGCGTAGGAGACACTTTACGCATCTATTAGAAAAGGGGAGACCGTAGCCTCTTTGCAAGAGGCAGCTCCTGTGGAAGTGGCTGCAAGTGAGGAGAGGTCATCGACGTCATCTTCGCAACCTACAGACGAGCTTTCTGAGGGTGGAGAGCCTGAGGAGAGAAAAAGAAGGAGGCTCATAATGGGCAAGGCGATAGGGACGGTAGATGAAGAGAGTGACGTGCCTTGCCAACCAACTAGGGCCGTCTTTATGGCCGATGCCATCCGTTCGGGGAGGCCGGCCAACCATATACGTGCTAACATTGGCACCAGCACGACTCATTTTGCCGAGGGCGGCTCATCGCCCTTTGTTTGTGGCAAAGCTAGGGGGCCAACTGTTGAGGTCACCCACAGGAACATGGGGAGGTGGCGGAAGGCCCCTGTGCCTGTGGAGATGATAGCAAACGGTTCTGTCCGTCATGTTGTGATTCCAGGGGCTTATAACTTGCTACAACACAGCGAGTGGGCTGTACTAGAGACGGACCTACTGTGTGCTGCCCCTAAGCGCGAGATGTTGAGTGTTGTCAACTATGCGGAGCTATCTTAGAGGGTTGCTGGTATGGCGTTACAGGTAACTTCTCCAGTATTCCGCATGTCATGTAGTTGACTTTGATGCGTACTAACTCACGTGCATGTGTATATATTCCTCTTTTTTTTAGACCCTAGTTTTGGAAGTAGAGAGAGGCCCCGCGACGAGAAGAAAGCGACCGCTTTTGATAAGATGGTAAAGAGGTATAAATGGCTTCACTCCAAACATCAAGTGGCAGTGGATCTTTTCTAGCATGATCCAAATTCCAGGTGTTTCGGGAGGGCCTCGAATAGAGGGAGACACAATTGAGCCGTAGGGTGGCGGAGCTAGAAAAAGCGGGCGAGTAGTAGATGAGAGCGGTGGCTCCTAATAGTGAGCTAGAATCAATCCTCAAGCTGAGAGAGGAAGAGTTGGAGCTTAGCCACGGAGTGGCAGCGGAAGTAGCTGATCTTCATCGTAGGGCGGGGGCTTTTGACAACCGAGCTTGCAACTAAGGCGGCTGAGATCGACGTCCTCAAGCGTACTGCCCCGCCACGATTTGGGGATGAGGCCCAAGATGTGCACGAGATGTGGATATATGCGGAAGCCAAATTGGAGGTGTATAAAAGACTTTTTATTGTAGAGCGTGCCTCTGAGAAGGAAGTCCAAGAGCATTAGGGTGAGGCTCGTGCTACCCATGCAACCTGTCCGTACAGCTTCAACTCTCGTGATTGAGAGGGTTATGCTTTAGAGGACATCAACCGGCTTGAGTCGAGCTCATGGTTTAATGAGGTTTACTGTGATAATCAAGAAAGGGGCGGATGGCGATGACAGACCTGGCGAGGCCCCTTAGGACTTGTATAAATTTTTCATTTTTTCTTTTTGAAATGTAACGGGAGTCCTCCATGGGACTAAGTGTATATTATTTTTGTTATAGTGAAAGAGTTATACTTGTGTTGCTATTCTCTTGTGTTGTCATTTGTTTATGCACCGTTCATCACCGTCGGGCTTGGTCGGCGCATCGGTTATGCTATTTTTTGGCTGGTATGTTGTAATTTTTACTTTTGTTGAAGCGTTATCCATCGTTGTCGAGCATGGTCTATGATAATTGGCTGTAGATTTTGGCCCATAGGATGTAACTTCAACTAGGAGTGTTATCTATCGTCGTCGAGCGGGGCCGACGATTATTAGCAATGACCTTTAGCCCAAAGGATGTGACATCAACTGTCATTGGAGTGTTATCCGTCGTTATCGAGTGGGGTTGACGATCATTGGCGATGGCCTTTGGCCCATAGGATGTAACTTCAACTAACTTTGAAGTGTTATCCATCGTCATTGAGTGGGGTCGATGATCATTGGCAATGGCCTTTGGCCCATAGGATCTAACTTCAATTGGCGTTGAAGTTTTATCTATTGTTGTCTAGTGGGGTCGATGATCATAGGATGTGACTTCAACTGTCGTTGGAGTATTATCCATCATCGTCGAGTGGGGTTGACAATTATTGATGATGGCTTTTGGCCCATAGGATGTAACTTCAACTGTGTCGAAGTGTTATCCATCATCGTCGAGTGGGGTCGATGTTGGCGATGGCCTTAGCTACTTACATAATGGAGAAGGTGGCCTTAGCCGCTTACATAATGGAGAAGGTTGCCTTAGCCTCTTACATAATGGAGAAGGTGGCCTTAGCCACTTACATAATGGAGAAGGTGGCCTTAGCCACTAACATAGCGGAGACTCAACTAGGCTAGTCTCTTTATTATATCGGACTGGAGAAACGCGTCGAATGGCCTGTATGATAAATTTGTCTCCATGCGCTCCTGGGTGTCCCTTTCGCTGCCTCATAAAAAACCTCCCGGAGAAAATCCAATTGGGACAAAGATCGGGTAAGGAAAAAAGAGTACGACTTAGGAGACGCCCTTCAAAAATAGAAGTATTTGAGATAAGTGATGTTCTAGTTGTTTTGGAGTGTTTTTCCTTCCATTGTTTCCAACTGGAAAGCTCATTTGCCTGCATCTGCTGTGATTTTATATGGATCGCTCCAATTGGTGCCCAGTTTCCCTTCGCTTGGGTCTTTTGACGCTAAAGTTTTGGCTTTGAGGACATAGTCTCCTACCTTGAGTGGTCGTATTTTGGATTTTTTGTTGTAATACCTTTCGACTTGTTACTTTTGAGCCATCATTCTTATGTGGGCCATATATCTTCATTCTTCGGCTTCGTCGAGGTCTTGAAGCCTACCCATGTCATTGTCTGCTCCGCTGGTTTGTGAATATCTTAGGCTTGGTTCTCCGATTTTGATTAGTATAACCACATCAGTTCCGTAGACCAGCGAGTGTGGTGTTTCTCCTGTGATGGATTTAGGCATTGTCCGGTATGCCCAGAGTACCTCTGGTAGTAATTTGGGCATAGCTCTTTGGCCTCTTTGAGTTTCTTCTTTAGTATGTTCAATATTGTTATTGGATGCTTCTGCTTGGCCGTTGGCAGTGGGGGTGATATGGCGTGGAGAGTATCCGTTTGATATGCCATTTGTCACATAACTCCGTTATCTTTTTGCCGATAAATTGTAGGTCGTTGTCATGGCTGATTTCTTTGGGGATGTCGAAGCGGTATATGATGTTCTTCCATATGAAGATGATGACTTTCTGTTCGCGTATTTGGGCATACGCACCTGCTTCTACCCACTTGGAGAAATAGTTAGTCAAAACTAACAGAAATCGTACCTTTTCTCGTCCTACTGGAAGGGGGCCGATTATGTCCATTCTCCATTTGGTGAAGTGCCAATGTGATGTTACTGAGTGTAGGGGCTCTCCCGGTTGATGTATCATGGGGGCGTACTTTTGGCATTGTTCGTACCTACGAACATACTCTGCTGCCTCCTTTTTCATTGTGGGCCAGTAGTACCAGGCACGGACAATGCAATGGACAATAGCGCGATTACCGGTATGTGCGCCACAATGACCCTTGTGTACCTCTTCAAGTACTTTCCTAGTTTGGTGCGGCCCTAAGCACTTAGAGAGGGGTCCGCCACACGTTCTTTTGTACAGATCGTGATTTATTAGACAGTATAGGGCAACCTGTACACAGAGCTTTTTGGTTGCCTTTTTATCGAGTGGGAGTGCCCCGTCCTGCAGATAGGAGATAAACTAGTTGCGAGTGCCAAGTTAGATTTGTGAGCACATGATTTTTGCACTAGGTAAACAAAATTCCAAAATTAAAATAAAATAATATTTTTGAGTGTAATTGCATGTCTTGTTTGAAGCTAATTGCATTTTGTGTGTTTAAATAATTAAAATTAGAAAATCAAAAAAAAAATATAGGTTAAATACATTGCATTTTGAATTAAGTAGTTAAAAGAAAATCAACAAAAAAGAGCATTAATAGTGGAAATTAGGAAAACAAATAGTAGAAAATTGCCAAAAAATGTCAGAAAATTAGTGCAAGTAGGGAATTAAATAATTTAAATATTACAAAAGAAAAAGAAAATAAAATACAAAAAGAAAATACATGAAAAATAATTAAAACATCAGAAAAATACAAAAAATACATTTGGGTATAACTGCTTTGGGCCAAAGGAATCTGAATTGGATGGCCCAAATGCATTGGCCCAAAAGTTCGGTCCAGGCCATTAAGCGATCAAGTGATCTCAGCCGTCCATCAGGCCAAATCCAACGGCCAAGAAGTAATCCGGAGTTAATTCAAAGGGTAAATGTGAGATTCAATCTCCACCGTTCAATCAGGCTGAATCCAACGGTTGAAATAATTGGCCAAAATTAATTAGTTAATTAAAATTAAAAGGATTGATCTCAGCCGTTTCGTGTGAAATGATCTGATGGTCGAAGGCTTTGGTCTCATTAGCAACCAAATGGTGCCGTTTTAGTAATGCTGCTAACGACCGTTGATCTTCATCAGATCATCCAGATCACCTTATCCCCCTCGCCTATAAAAGGCTTTTGTCGTGTTGAAGACGACCATTTTTAGAAACCCATAACCCTAACCGCCTTCTTCTCCATCTTCGTCTTCTCCCTCACCATCTCTGAAACCCTAGCCGGCCATGGAGGCCACCACCTCCCACAGTGGTCTCTGGCCATTTCCTCGCCTTCCCTTCTTCTTCATCTCAAACACTCAAAAATCTAAAGAAAACCCCTCGTTCTTGACTTGCCGGTCACCGGAACCTACATCCTGTGACCACCAAACTACGAATCCCTTCTCCAAACCAATGCCAAAAGGACCGCCTTGGTCCGATCTACCCACCCATACCACTGAAATCCCTCGAATCTCCTTAGAATCCGTAGAATATCCAAAATAAAGTCGCCGGAATCCTAACTCCGGTGACTCAAAACTCAAACCCTATCACGATCTGGCCTTTACCCTCTCCCAAACACCCCACTCCAAACAAAAACTCAAAAAGACTTCACCTTGAAGTCTAAAAGAAAAATCAGAAAAGAAAAAGTGAGAAAAAACGAAAGAAAGAAACAAAAGGTCTGAAAGAGACCAAAAAAAGAAAGAAAAGAGTGAAAGGGGAAGCTCAGGGGACATGCCCTGCTAAGCTAAGTACCCTCACCCCTTCTGTGATTGTCTGCTTCTTCTATTTGTTCATATTCATGTTTTCCTCTTGTTTTCTCTTTCTTTTGTCCTGATGTTTCTGCCACATTTTCTTTTCTTTAGATCTTGAAATCCCGTGCTTTGTCTGTTAGTAGTAGGGTATCTTAACTTGCTCATTTTCTCTATCTTTTTCTGTTTTGTTTGTTTCGATTATGTTTAGCTTATTTAGTTTTAAAGGATCTATCTTTTCTTCTTCATATTCTTGGTTTGTGGTTTCTGATTTGTTAGTTTCAACAACATGACTGTTCCTCTCTTTTATGATTCTTCACATGTTTAGTTGTTTAGTCATTGCTATTCATCTTTTATACTAGGTTTATCTCGCTTGTTTGGATTTTTGTTCTGATTTGAAGATTTGACTTGGATATCTTTCCTTTTACTTTGTCTTTGTCCTCTGTTAATATTAGGTCTTTTCACCTTGTTGGTCTTCGATATTTTCTTTACATGTTTTACTTTGGTTCTAATAAGTTTTTAGACTCTCATTCTGTATTAGTTCATCTTTGTTAACTCTCAATAGTTGAACAATTCTTCTCTTCTGGGTTTAACTCTAGGGTTAGCCGTTTGATACTCATGCCTACTCAAGGTTTTTTTCCCTAGTAACACCCTCTATGGTCTTTCACATGCATGTTTAGTGACCATGTTCTCTCTCCTGTCTTTTGGCATGATAGATTCAGGATTCTTCCTTCATTATTTTCTCCATATCCTTCTGTTCTGCATCTTCATCTTGTCTGTCATGTCCTGCATTGAAAATGGGCTGATTTAGTGGGTCTAAGTGATATCATTCTTATAGATCCTCCGATTCTTGTGAGCCATGCTTAATCTTTCTTGTTAACTGTTTGTGAGAGTTTAGCTTCTGTGTGTGTCTATGCCATGAACCTTAAAGGTTTTGAGGTTTTTCAATGTATCATCTGACATAACTAGTTGTAATTAAGTCTAATTGATATTGATTGACAGTTTGTCACATGAAATAGGGTAATGTGAATTGATTGATTAAGATTCAACACTTTCAAATTTCCCCTTCTGAGTTTTACTTGATTGATGCATAATATTTGATCTCATGTGGCTATGTGTACAATTACATGTTGAAATGACTGAGTTTACATTAGTTCTTATTAGTGTGAGCATATGATTAATACTCATTGACTTTAGGGGATTGCTAATAGCTGTTAGTGTTAAAGTTCCATAAAATGGTTAGTTTTGAAATAGGTTTAAAATTAAAAATTAAACAACCATAGGTTATAAGATAATAAGTGACCAAAAAGTGGTCAATTTTGTAAATTGACCAACTCTACAAGGTCCAGCCACTAGCCCACCTTAAAAAGGCTAGTTGTGCAATAATGGGTGCAAGTCTGCAAGTACAGACTCACCAAGGCTCATTTGAGCCCTGAATCACAGGTGGCTGGGTCTGCAAAGACCTTAGCCCAGTCTGTGTTCAGTTAAATAGGCTAATTAAGCAACAAATGGTGCAAGTCTGCAAGTATAGACTCACCAAGGTTCATTTGAGCCCTGAACCATAGGTGGCTAAGCCTGCAAAGGCTTTGGGCCCAGCCTATGTTCAGCAAATGGTTTCAATTACCCAATCCAAGTCTCAACTTGAGACTGGCTAAATATTAAATAGGTTAAAGACAACAATAAAGCGGGCTAGTCCCGCAATTAGTTTTAAAATGAAATAAAAGGTCTTAATTGATTGAAAATGAAACAAAAGAGGTTAAAATTGAAATAGTTCCTTAAAAGTAGAACTGGCCAGTCCTTAAATACCAATGCAAGGACTGGCCATTAGTTAAATAAACCCCAAATGCTGAAAACCTGACCTAGGCAGGTCGGGTAAATCAGCAAAGTCACTAAGGGTATAAAAGGAAGTTAATTTGGTAAAATAGTGAATTATTTGGAACACATAAGGGTATACGAGTCATTTGTACCCCTGATTTCTGCAATTTTGCAGAGATTAAAGGGTATAATGGTCTCCCTAAAAAGGGAAATCTGTAAAAATCCTTAACCCTTAAGGATACTTTGGTAAAAACCTTAAAAGGGAATCTAATAGAACCTTCCAGCACAATTTGATAACAGGAATTGGGGCCTTAATGTAAGTTTAGTAATTTTAAAGGGGCAGAAGTGGGATTTAATCCCATTCTTTCTCCCCAAGAAATCTGCCCCCTTACACCTATAAATACCCCCAAAAAGAGTGAATTAGGGGTGGCTTTTGAGAAAGAAAAGTTCAGAGTAAAAATAGTAATTAGCAAACAAGTTTTCCTGCATTATTTCGAGTGAGAACCTTTGGGTATTCATCAGTTCTTGTGGGTTTTGCTTGAGTTTTCGTTTGGACCTCTATTTGTTGTTGCTGTGGTTTTATACTAGTTGATATTCAACCTCACACTGTTGCATTGCCCTTGTTCGAGTCTGTTGCTGTGTTTACTTGCCTAATCCCCTAGACTCATTGGTTTGCTTGCTGATTCAGGTACATCTCTATTTGATTGAAGCTGTAATGATGATTTGGCTGAAATAAAAATGAAGTCCCAGCTTAAATTCTTATGTTATTATGTACTGTGTAGTTGAATACTATCATTAGCTTTAGTATCGGCTTAGATTCGTAGTTTTAATTGTATTATAGTATGTAGTAGTAGAAGAACAAGAACAAAAACATTGTAATAGCTTAATAGTTGATAGTGTAGTGTAGATAGTACATCACCTAGTTTAAATAGGTAAAACCTTAAAACATAAGTTAACTAATCACAGTTTTCAAACCATTAACTGTTTTGTTCACAAAAGTTTCGTAAATCGTAATCACATAGCTAATGTCGCAGATCTGTACTTAAACATAAACAAGCTTCGGAGTAGAAAAATCTTAGATCTAGTCATGAATCGTTTATAACCGGGTTAATAACATCGCAATGAGCTAAGTCACAGTAAAATCAGTAGTTTAATTATGCTTTAAGTCTTTGAGCCACTTGAATGTAGGCATTCGAGTTGTACAATTGAGTAACTAGACTGTGTAATCACTGCTCGTGTAGTTAATTAGTTTTAAAGGATCAGAAGTTCAGATTTGAATAAGTTTAAAAGGGGAAACAACTAGATAACATAATAACTCAATTAGAACTAGATCTGTGATGTCAAAAGGCGTAACTCGTAATGAAACTAGTGGTATAATTGCACACTTGTGAATAACTCGACTTAGTTTTAGATAATCCAGATACCATAAGTGATTAGTTAAATTGTTCCAATTTGATCAAGCCTCATATATAATCAAATCATTTCTTAAATTCTTCAACTAGTAAATAACTCGGATGTTAGTGTAACCTCATTAGTAGAAATTGAAGTTAGAAACTGTCTGTTAATTCAAGCCTCGTGTACAGTAGATAATTGTAATTCATAGTTAACATTAATAGCTTGTACTGTGATTGTCCCTTTTTGATGAATAAAAAATGCAATTGAATTCATTCTCAGTGATTTATGAGTGTTTTGTTATTTGTTTACCATTTCTATTTCCATCACCATTATTCCCATTTGGTTTGGGCCCAACATGTAACATGGGCCTGAACTGTGGCGTGAAATCGACTGGGCTGTCAAGCATAAGCCTAAAGATAGCTTGGGCCTTTGAGGCCTGGGCAGGTTCGGTGCCTATCTAAATATGAACACAGAGGCCCAGGTCCAATAAGAGCTATGACAATGGCCTGGGACCAAGTCTGAATTGAAATAACAAAATGGTTAAGGAAAAAACATGTATAGAAAATATAGTTAAACAATAGGGTTGGACTTTAATTGGGACGAGCCTCACACGACAATAAACAGCGGGGGCCCCTTTAGTAACGAAATAATTTATAAATAGACCCGGGAAGGCTACTAGTAAACTTCATAGCCTCTCCCAAAAGAATTAAAAGCCGATAGACTCTATTAGGCACGATTTAATGAACCTTCCTTATGAACGAGTGTGCACTTGGTGAAACTCAAATCCTAAATCCCGGCAAAGCCGAAATGTACCAAAAGTGTCATGACTCCAAATCCGGCCGTGATGGCGCCCAAGAAATTGCTAAGCTAGCCTGACCAATCAATATCAACAACGGAGCTAGAAGCTCTCTTTAACCCGTTTAAGCATTTCAAAATACGAAACAATAGTAATACTTATACCAACAGCGGGGAGACCAAGTCCCAAAATATACTAACTCCCATAGACCGAAGGGTCAAGAGTCATGAGCCTCTACCGAACATGAGTGTATAAAGGTTTACAAGATACCAAGTGCGGAAAGAAATGTCAATACAAAATCAAAGACAGTGGGAAGGAATATCGGGTCCTGCGGACTCTGCAGCTACCTCGTATATCCCACGGATGTCGCCTCGCACAACTACTGGATCACTGCTGAGAGGTACCTAGATCTGCACACAAGGTGCAGGGAGTAAAATGAGTACTGCCAGACTCAGTGGTAATAAACAAGGGTAAGACAGCGCAGATAAGAAATCCGCAATAAAGCACTATGTAAAGCTATAATCAGCTACCCTGTCATAGAATCAATATTCACTGTACCTGTTCCAACAAATACCAATAAATAGCATAACAGCTAGCAGATGTAGCTAAATGCAATGCAATGCATGATATGACCGCTACGGCGCGTAGCCCGACTCCAATTTTGGGTACCCGTGCTCACCGTGGGGGTTCAGACTCCGGAGGGGCTCCTACAGCCCAAGCACATCTCATAGAGATATTCCTGCGGCGTGCAGTCCGATCCAACATATATCTCGCTGCGGCGTGCAGCCCGATCCACTACTAGTCAGCTAATATGCAGATACAGCCTCGCATGCTCAAAAGTAGTTTTTGAAAACTCTTTTTATCATTTTTCAGTTGGAAAACAGTAATATCAAGTTCCAGAGATTGGAATTAGCATAATAACAAAAATAGCTGCCGGACTAGTAGTAAACTAGCATGTCTATATGATAAGACAATGATAACGATCCTCGCGGGATCCAATAACTGGCTCACGGCCCACAATATACTCAACCGTCCAAGAAGGAGGTTCAACGACTCGAGAATAGCCAATAATACAGTATCAACAGGTCGGACTAATATATAGTCTCCAGTTCATGATCGACCCCGCACTCTCAAGAGTGTGTGTGTCTCGCCGCTATACAGCGTCACAAAGTGGTATACCGGGGTTTCGAACCCGCCGGTCATCACCCACATCTATTACTCACCTCAATACGGCGCGACGACTACTCCGCAATGCCCTTGCCACGAGAATCAAGCTCCGCACGCGTAGAATCCGATCAAATACAGTAGAAACACAACAAATTAGGCCAATGGGACGACACCCAATCAATATAACTCAATTTACATCAAAATTCCCAAAGTTGTCAAAACCCGACTTTCGGTACGCTTGTCGAAAAATTACAAAAGTCACATATTCGGAACCCTCATCTCGATACGAGTCTAAGCATATCAATTTTACCAAATTCGGACTCCATTTGGCCATTCAAAACCTTGATTTTCTAAAGTTCAAGCCTATGGCTAAATCCTCCATAAATTACCCCAAATTCCTCCATTTTCATGATATAATTGCATAATATTACCAATACTAATCATAGTTTAAGTCCATAGTTGATTACCTGATGATTTCCCTTGAATTTCTCTTCAAAATCGCCCAAATCGCCTCTAAAGCCGAGACCCAAATGTGTGAAATGTTCTGAAATTTTTCTAACTTCTGATACACTTAACTCACAGCGATTTTCGCTTCTGCGGACAAAATTCCGCTCCTACGAGTCCGTATCCGCGACCAAAGGGTCGCTTCAGCGATTCCAGGCCTAGCCGGCCAATTCTGCTTCTGCGAGAAAAGGACCGCTTGTGCGCATCCGCTTCCGCGATTGATCCTCCGCTTCTGCGAAAACTCCCGCTTCTGCGTACCAGAGTCCGCTCCTGCGGACTCGCCCAGGCGGTCAATAATCCGCTTCCGCGGACCTTCCCATTTTCCATCTAGTCCGCTTCTGCGATCACTGGCTCGCACCAGCGATGCCGCTTCAGCGGAAAGGAGTCCGCTTCTGCGGTGCCAAGCGCTCCTGCGCTCCTCAGTCCGCTCCTGCGGACTCGCCTCCGCGCCCAGCTTTCCGCAGGGGCGAAAATGACAGAACCAGAACTCTTCAACCTGCAATTTCCATTGTTTTCTTCCGTTTAACCATCCGAAAACACCCTGAGGCCCCCGGGACCTCATCCAAACACACCAACACATCTTAACACCTTATTCGAACTTGTTCCAATCCTCAAAACACGTCTAATAACACCAAAACCCATAATTCACATCAAATTCAAGCCTAAATTCCTTAAAACATTCCGAATTACACATTCGATCAAAAACCCGACCAAACGACGTCCGAATGACCTGAAATTTTGCAGGCACATCCAAAATCACCTAACGAAGCTATTGCAACTGTTGGAATTCCATTCCGACCCCTGGATCAAAATCTCACCTACCGTTCGGATTTTGCCAAAATTCAACCTTAGCCAATTCAAGCCTATTTCTACACCGGCCTCCAAATTCAATTCCGATCGCTCCCCTAAGTCACAAATCACCTCCCGGAACTAACCGAATCATCAGAATCTGATTCCGAGCCCTCTAACCAAATAGTCAACTCCGGGTTGATTTTCCTTATTCAAGTTTCCTTCACAAAGGCTATATGCCTCATTTTCAATCCAATTCACTCTTAACTCACCCGATAGACTTTAACACTGATATAAAAGCATAAAACATGTATTTACAACATAACGGGGTGGTAATTCCCGTGACGACGGGCCGGGTCGTCACATTCTCCCCTCTTAAGCAAACGCTCGTCCTCGAGCGGGTCAAGAATCATACCTGAAGTCTCAAACAAGTGAGGATATCTGCTCCGCATCCTCCCGCTCGATCTCCCAAGTGGCCTCCTCCACGGGTCGACCTCTCCACTGAACCTTAACCGATGCAATCTCCTTAGACCTCAATTTTCTCACCTGACGTCCCAAAATGGCAATAGGCTCCACATCATAGGATAGATCACCATCAAGCTGAATGGTACTGAAGTCTAATACATGAGACGGATCTCCAATGTACTTCTGGAGCATAGACACATGGAATACTGGATGGACGCTGGATAATCTGGGCGGCAAAGCTAACTCATATGCCACCTCTCCAACCCTCTTAAGTATCTCAAAAGGACCAATGTACCCGGGACTCAACTTTCCTTTCTTCCCAAACCTCATAACACCCTTCATAGGTGAAACCTTCAACAATACCCTGTCACCAACCATGAAAGACAACTCTCGAACTCTACGGTCCGCATAACTCTTCTAACGAGATTGTGCTGTACGAAGCCTCTCCTGGATCAACTTTGCTCTATCCAGAGCATCCTGGACTAACTCGGTCCCTATCAATCTAACCTCACCAGGCTCAAACCATCCCACGGGGGATCTACACCGCCCGCCATACAATGCCTCATACGGGGCCATCTGAATACTCGACTGATAACTGTTGTTGTAGGCAAACTCAGCAAGTGGTAGGAACTCATCCCAAGAACCACCAAAATCAATCACACAAGCTCGCAACATATCCTCCAAGATCTGAATAGTGCGCTCAGACTGTCCGTCTGTCTGGGGGTGAAATGCCTGTACTCAACTCAACCCGCGTACCCATCTCTCGCTGAAATGCTCTCCAAAACTGAGAAGTGAACTGAGTACCCCTGTCGGATATGATAGACACTGGGACTCCATGCAACCGAACAATCTCTCGAATAAAGATCGCTGCCAACCGCTCCGATGAGTAGGTAGTACTAACTGGAATGAAGTGAGCTGACTTGGTCAGTCTATCCACAATCACCCATACGGAATCAAACTTCCTCGCCGTCCGAGGGAGTCCAGTAACAAAGTCCATAGTGATCCTCTCCCATTTCCACTCAGGAATATCAATGCGCTGAAATACACCACCGGGCCTCTGATGCTCGTACTTAACCTGCTGACGGTTGAGGCACCGTGCTACATGTCTGACAATGTCCATTTTCATCTTTCTCCACCAATAGTGCTGTTTCAAATCTTGATACATCTTCGCGGCTCCCGGATGGATAGAATACCGCGAGCTATGGGCCTCCTCCAGAATCAACTCACGAAGGCCATCAACATTGGGCACACATATCCGGCCCCGCATCCTCAATACGCCGTCACTATCAATGGTGACCTGTCACACCTCCTTTTTACCGCTAACCGCGAGAGCGCGTGGGAGTTTTTCTAATTAAAGGACAATCGAAAACGGGATTTATTTAGTTCAGAGTCGCCACTTGGAAAAATAATGGTGTTCCAAGTCACCGGTTTTAATCTCGAACCGAGGAAATTTATGACTTTGTATTACAATCTGCGAAATTAGAAACCTGGATAAGGAATTCTGTTAACCCGGGAGAAGGTGTTAGGCACTCCCGGATTCCATGGTTTTAGCACGGTCGCTCAACTGCAATTTTTGTTTCTATCTGATTTCTTTATATATTTGTTATTTTATGCGCTCTTATATTCCGCTTTTCAATTTTAGAATAATTGCAACGTCACGAAAATACATTTCGAGTCACACCGCAACCAGTACGCATGTGACTTTAATGTATTTCAGTTTCTCCGAGAGTAAGATTTGGGTCACATAAATGCGCACCCGTATTTAGGAAAATATTTTATTAAAGCCGTGCCTAAAGCGATTTCGCATTTGCACTTTTGCGAGTGCCATGAAATTTGCTAAATGGCAAGCCTCGGAATGTAAGGATTAAAACAATAAAAAATTCAAATGAGGGTCATGCATTAAAGATTTTATTTGGCATGGCATGATTCAAATTATTCCAAAAAAGACTTTACTCAACTAAAATAAACTACGGATATTCCTTAATTTATTCAACCTTTAAACTCAAACCCCAACCCATATTCATCAACATAAGACATATTGAAATATAATAAGAGCCATTTAAAATTCCATTATCTTATTTTTATAATTGTCACTACGTGATCATGTTAATTAGGATCCTTAATATAAAACGAACGCTAGCCAAAAATAGACAAGCAACTCATTTGCATTTTTTTTATTAAGAGAAAAACGTAATAATACATAAGAATTAGAAATGCAAGTAATTCATCTATATGAATATGTTACGCCTTTTTTTTATAACCTCTAAAAAGGAAAATATTAAAAAAAAACAAACGAAGGAATTGAAATGAACAAACAATATCAGCACATTCTTGAAAATTAAACCACTTTCTTCAATTAAGAATCATGCAAACTTTTTCTTGATCACTAGAGAAAAACGAAACAACATGTGAATCAAACGAATAAACTTCCTAATTTATTAATCTAAAAATAAAAGCTAGTAGGATATACGGCTAATAAACAGTGTTTCAAACTTGACAAACTAAAATTAAACATGAACTTATATTAGAGCTAACACATATAGCAACCAACCGAATAATGACTACCAAAAATTATGATAGAACTTATTAAATCAACCATACTACAAATTTGGCGAACTAGTCACAAACATAAAAACTTTTGGACAACATTTCATCTAGCATGCCAATTCGAGATAGCAATAACATAAGCACAAAGCTAAAACTCGAAAGATTTAAACAAAATTTGCAACATACATAACATTTATTCAAGCTCGAACATGGTAGTAACCGATATCAATTCAAAACAAAGGTTAGAAACGAACCTCTATATTGATAAACAAAGCTGGAGTTTTACAACTCAATCGTCAAACCAAAATGGAGTCATAACCGGCGAGCTGAAGCAAAGAAGCCAACGAACCGGAACCTCGCATCGGCACTCGAATAGACCTCTCACTTAACCTTATTTCCGTGCGTGTCTGTTCACGGAATTATTTAAATGAATTTGCTTCTGTGAAATATGTTGAATCCCACAGAATGAAGCTCCTGGTTCTTCTTTAATTGATGAACGAAATTGTGCCTTTTCTTTTGTTATGTCGTGTGTTTTCTTTTCCAAAACAAAAACAATCCTCCTCTGTGTATTGTATCCTCAAAAAAAGAAATGAAGGAAGCTCCCTCTCTCTTCCGTTTTTGTTTTTCTTTTAATCCCAAAAAAATTCCCCTCCCTCACGTAACAGCCCCCCCTTCCTTTTGTATTTTTTTTCTCTTTTAAATAATCAATCCACTCACTCTCTCCTTTTCTTTGTTTTTTTTTTTTTTTTTGTTTTTTTAATTTCTTTTCCCATGCCTATTCAAATCTGATGCTTTTTTTCTCTTATTTTAATTTCCACCCATAGTCTCTTGTCCCTTCTTTAATAGTTTTGAATTTTACTCCCAAGGTAAAGCACATGCGTGCCAGCACCAGTGGACATATGCATGTGTGCACCTCCAAATTCCAATTAGTTTGACATGCCTGGGAATTGATTTTGAATAAACAATTCCAATGGAATATGAATAAACAAATCCAACCCAACATATATGATAAAACAATTCACCAAGTTGTCCTTTCCTGTTGGACACGCATGGGAAATGGTTTTGATTACCATTTTCTGTTCTCATGCGAACAAAATCGTGCACTGTGTCTTTCCAAACTGTAGAGGCTCACCAGGTATTATTTTCACTATTATTCTGCTTCCATCATTGTTATTTTCTTTGCATTTTGTTCTAAAACACATTGATACTAAAAATGTGAAATTAAAATCCTAAATGCAAATGCATATATTATTATTATTTTTTTTTTGTATTTTTTATATTAATTTTCATGCAACTAATTAATACGAATTGTAAAAATAAGGAAAAACTATTTATTTTGAATTTTATGGGAATAACTCATATATTGGGTAAAAATCACGTGCTCACAGCTGCCCCTCTTTGCTCGGAAACACGAAGAGTTTCCGTGCAAAGATAAGTGAGCAACTATGAACGATTTTTTACCCGTTCGAGTATTCCGTTGTGAAGCATTTTGAAAAGCTTTGACCGCACCCTGCTTCTCAGGTTGCCTACATATCCTGGGCTAAACAGGAATCAGGTCAGTGTAGTTCGGGAGTGATGGAGTATCGAGGTTGAGAGTCGAGGTTCCGTCCGAGGCTCCGGTCCGCTGTCCCGTTATTACATCAAAATTGAGAAAAGACTAACTAAACCTATTAGCTACGAGTTACAAAATTCCTATCTATGAGTCTTCTGAAGCTTGATCTTGAGTATTGGTTGGTGCTTCATGCGGACTCTAAATTTGAACCTTGATACTTGCTAGTTGCAGGTGCTGCTTTTCGGATCAAGACCAGGTATGCAGTGCTTGTGAGCTGGGCCACGTCTTGAGCACACCACATCTTTCCTCAACTTTTGCACTTGGATTAACTCCTTGCCTTTTTCATTGTGACTAACTTCTGTTGATCATCTCGGACTGTTGACTCGCATTCTGGTCGCCATCTTCTTTTGTTGCTAACTTGCATTACACTCCAAAGTGAATTCCCTGACTTGTGTTCTTCGAGCTATTCTCCTTCGAAGTTTGAATCTATCTTTTCTGATCCTTGTCGCCTTCCTTCTGATTCATGCTGGGGATTTCCGTTACACTCTACCACTTTTCGATTGTTCACTATCCTTATCAAATCATGGAAACTGAGACGTCGTTATGCTTTTCTGGCGGGCTTCTGACTTTAACCACAAACTCTAATCATAAATTGCCATTCCCTTCTTCAAGTGGGCACCTGACATCTCAGGAGAAAGATTCATCGGACCGAGATTTTGATTTCTTAGGAGAAAGATTCATCAGACTAAGACTTTGATATCTTAGGAGAAAGATTCATCAGACTAAGATTTTGACGCTAGGAGATAATTCCTCAGACTAGGTCTAAATTGTTGTGATCTCAGGAGAAAGATTCATCGGACTGAGATTTTGATATCTTAGGAGAAAGATTCATCGGACTAAGATTTTGATGTCTTAGGAGAAAGATTCATCAGACTAAGATTTTGACGCTAGGAGATAATTCCTCAGACTAGGTCTAAATTGTTGTGATCTCAGGAGAAAGATTCATCGGACTGAGATTTTGATATCTTAGGAGAAAGATTCATCGGACTAAGATTTTGATGTCTTAGGAGAAAGATTCATCAGACTAAGATTTTTTTTGCGATCTCAGGAGAAAGATTCATCAGACTGAAATTTTGATATCTTAGGAGAAAGATTCATCAGACTAAGATTTTGACGCTAGGAGATAATTCCTCAGACTAGGTCTAAATTGATGCCTTACTTGAAATCTTTCAATTGTTGCTTCCTTCTTCTGGTTGCTTTCATCTAAAACCTCTAATTGTTGTTTTTCACTTCCTATTAAATTATCTTTAACTATAGCTTCAAAAACTAAATCGCCACTCCATTCTTCAGGCGGGCTCCCTGACTTCAACTACAACTCAAAACTAAATCGCCACTCCATTCTTTAGGCGGGTTCCCTGACTTTAACTACTACTTAAAACTAAATCGCCACTCTATTCTTCAGGCGGGCTCCCTAATTTCAACTACAACTCAAAACTAAATCGCCACTCCATTCTTCAGGCGGACTCCCTGACTTCAACTACAACTCAAAACTAAATCGCCACTCCATTCTTCGGGTGGGCTCCCTGACTTCAAATACCACTTCAAAATAAAATCGCCGCTCCATTCTTCAGGCGGGCTCCCCGACTTCAACTATAACTTCAAAAATAAATCGCCACTCCATTCTTCAGGCGAGCTCCCTGACTTCAACTTCAGGCGGGCTCCCTGACTTCAACTACAACTTCAAAAACAAATCGCCACTCCATTTTTCAGGCGGGCTCCCTGACTTCAACTACAACTTCAAAAATATCGCCACTCCATTCTTCAGGCGGGCACCTTGACTTCAACTACAACTTCGAACTTCATCCCACTCCATTCTTCAGGCGGGCTTCCTGACTTCAACTACATCTTCAAAACTAAATCGCCACTCCATTCTTCAGGCGGGCTCCCTGACTTTAACTACAACTCAAAACTAAATCGCCACTCCATTCTTCAGGCGGGCATCCTGACTTCAACTACGACTTCCACATTAAATTGCCACTCCATTCTCCAGGCGGGCTCCCTGACTTCAACTACAACTTCAAAACTAAATCGCCACTCCATTCTTCAGGCGGGATCCCTGACTTCAACTACAACTTCAGAACTAGATCGCCCTCCTTTGATTCTTGTACCGTTTTATTCTTGCTGCCTCGACTCTTGAACCATCATTTCTCCTAAATTTCCTTGTTTCAGAATTGCTTTCTTCCTGGGTCGTGTTGCTTTCCCTCCTGACTGATGGGGATATCTTTAGAACTGTTTACTTGCCTGCTGAGGACAATGACGCTGGGAAAATTTTCCTTCATTCCCTCATTTCCTTCGATTCATGCGCTTGAATTTGCGCTGGGATCTCTTGTTGTAACCTTCTGCTTTATGGTGGGTTACTGGTTTCAAGGCCTGCAATGCAAAGACTGAAGACTTGCCTTTTGTTATACAGGTAGGCGCCTGCTTTTAGTAGCAACTTTTGAATTAAAAAAAAAATTCATTCTGGTAGTATTTTATGAAATATGTAAAGGACAATGTAAAATAAAACAAACGTAAAATATCCTATTCGAGGGCGCATAGTCCCATCGTATTCTATTCGAGGGCGAATACTCCCATTGTATCCTATTCGAGGGCGAATACTCCCATTGTATCCTATTCGAGGGCGAATACTCCCATTGTATCCTATTCGAGGGCGAATACTCCCATTGTATCCTATTCGAGGGCGAATACTCCCATTGTATCCTATTCGAGGGCGAATACTCCCATTGTATTCTATTTGAGGGTGAATACTCCCATTGTATCCTACTCGAGGGCGAATACTCCCATTGTATCCTATTCGAGGGCGAATACTCCCATCGTATCCTATTTGAGGGCGGATACTCCCATCGTATTCTATTCGAGGGCGAATACTCCCATCGTATTCTATTCGAGGGCGAATACTCCCATCGTATCCTATTTGAGGGCGGATACTCCTATCGTATTCTATTCGAGGGCGAATACTCCCACCGTATCCTATTCGAGGGCGAATACTCCCATCGTATCCTATTTGAGGGCGAATACTCCCATCGTATCCTATTCGAGGGCGAATACTCCCATGATATCAAAAAGTGAACAAACCTGAGATGTCCTGTTCGAAGGTGGACAAACCTGAAACATCCTATTTGAAGGTGGACAAACCTGATACGTCATCTTGAATTGCCTTCCTCGTTTCTCCGAGAAAATTTTCAACAACGGCAGAAAATTTTCTGCCCCAGTATTGGAGTTCTTCCTTGTGGCATGACTTTCTGCTATCAATAGCACTTTCTTTCCCTGTTTCAAATCAAAGAAAATTTTGTTAGTTCAAAACATTGTGAGCGGTTATGCCGCTCCTGGGGTGGTTTTTTCCTTTTCTCCTTTCCCTCGCTCGGGGTTCCCAAAACTTGTTGGGGAATGATTTCATTTGTTGGAGATGATATTCCTGCTGGGGATGGGTTTTTCCATTTATCCCTTCCCCGTTCTGTGTTTCTCAACTTGCTGGGGGTTATTTTGTTGAAGATGGGATTTCTTTGCTTCCTTTACCACTCTGTGTTGCCCGACCACCTCGGAACTTGCTGAAGATAACACTGCCGGTGAGATATTTCATTTCCTCAAAATTGGTGTTTCACTCTTCTTGAAGGTTGTTGAGGATGACACTGGTTCGAAGACCATTTCCCTTAAGACTTTCCTTCTTCCCCCAGTGGGTATTGACTTCCAGAAAATTTTCAAACTGAAAAGAAAATTTTCTGCCCCAGTTTAATAATCTTCTTTGCACCATACTTCTCTGCCGTCAATGGCATTTCCTTGCCTTGCATAATAATTAGAAAGTTGGTGGCAAGTTTTGAAGTCATTTCTCACTATGTTTTGACTAGACCGACTTTGATGGAGAATTTTGACAAAAGGAGAAAGATAAAAAGAAACAACAAATAGAAGACAAGGAGGACTGACTCTCTAACCAGAAACAACTATAAAAACTTATCAAACGCGGATACCAACTCTACTGGTCATGACATGCACATATGGCCTATCCTCCGTCGTTAATTGCCTTTCAAGATTTCTGTCTCGTGATTTCCATCTGATTATCCCCTTTATTTGACTTGTAGTGCCCGAAGGGTTTTCACTTTCAAGCCTCTCTCATTTTGATTTCCTCTCAGCTTTCGTCGCCTTATGGTGCCTGTGAAGGTTTTCACCGGTAAGACTCTCTCATTTGTATCACTTTTAGCTGGGGATCGGGGTGTCACTGCTAAGACTCTCTCGTGTTTCCTTTCTGCTGGGAATCAGAGTCTTTTCTGCTGAGAATCAGAGTGTTATATTCTGATAGGACTCTCTCACTCGCCTGACGTGGCATCTTTTGAAGACTGATCAGAAGGTCTTTCTGGACCGTAATGTGGGATTTGGATAGGGCTAGAAAGAAAGGGTATTGAAGGCTCAAAACAAAATCAATTTTGGGTTCAAAATTTACAACCTTCGGACCTAAATTTATTTATAATCAACACAATTTTTCTTTGCCCCAGTTTTTACTTGGGGAATTTTTATTACTTTATTTACACTATGACCGAGCTATGAAGCGCCTACGTATCCTCTTTAAGGAATCAGGTCAAACGTAGTTCCCAATTCCTTCTTTTCATTTTTTTTTTCATCATTTTTTCATTTTTTTTTCTTTTCTTTTTCGTTCCTTTTTGGTTGTTTTTGTTTTTCTCTTTTTCTTTCTTTAACTTCCCCATTTGTGTTTCTAATTTTGGTACTAATTCCGAAGAAGAGGTATGAAAGAAATCAAAATAAGGCTCGAAGGGTTAACGAAGGATAAAGTGTTTGGGTAGCAGAACAAAATGCCTTCGTCATTCCAATCTTCAAAACATGCCAAGTACAAACAACATATTCACGACATCTTCTGATTGTGCTAGGAGTGATAACCATATCGTCCATTCGCCTTTTTCATCCGTCATTTTAAATTATTGCTGGACGACACTTCCATTTCAGTATCACGAGCGAACCCCATGTCAGCATGGCCATTTTGCCCTTAAGGCTTTCTTTGTATTTTACCCGCCCCAAATTTCACGTGACTCGGGTTCCAAATAATCTCAAATCATTATTTCTTTTAAAATACCATGATTATCTTCCAATTCCTTCATGATTAACTTTTAAGATCAGGCCACAATTATGCGTGCATGTCATGTCACTAGTGTTGACAGAAAAATGACTATAAAGAAGAAAGACTTAAATCAAAGAAAAATGACTCGAAATAATGGCAAACAAGAGAATTGCATTAGACGAACTAGAAATAAATTAATACAACAAAACAAACACAATAAACTGAGGTACACCCTTGGAACAAACCTACACAATACTAAATGAGGTATTACGACCAATAGAAAACTGGACAAAATAGAACGATAAAAGGGTTTGAGTTACATGACAATATCCTGATTACAACCCTGAAATAATCTGGACGACAGAAATGACAACAAAATAAGCCACCAAAAACTCCATTCTAGTTGACCAAGAAATGGAGAGTTTTCCCGATTACCAAGCACGATATTTTGGCCACTGAGCTTCGCATCAATATTCCCAAGGCCACTATCCGCTTCAACATTTTCAGTTTTAGTCAATACATTCCCACAAAGTGTGCATCATGGCGTGCAGGTGAAGGACTCTGTGCGGTATTCTGGATGTCGCTGTCTTGGATCAAATAAGGTTTTCCTGGATCTTGTGTTTCCGGTTCACCACAAACCAACCACCTCAATTTACTCAATACTTCAAACAAAATATGTTAGAAATGGAATCAGTGAGTCCTTATCAATATTTTTTGCTTTTTCTTTTTTCTTTTTTTTTTCTTTTTTTTTTCCTTATAAAAAAAAATTTAATTTTTTTATTATTTTATTTTTTATTTTATCTTATATATATACATATAGAGTTGTGGTCGAATCTTATGGAGATTGCCTACGTATCATGACCCCGCATGAATCGGACCGAGCGTAGTTCTTGCAAATTAATGCAAGAAATAAAGAGATGTTTATTTGATTTTTTTTTGATTTTTTTTTCTTTGAAAGGAAAATTATAGAAGCCGACTCCAACTACAAACTTGTGTAGGTGATTTCTACAAGAAAAAGAATATTTTTTGGTGTCAGTTATGATTATTTCTACAAAATTGGCCACATAATGGCTTATTTGACAAAATGACTATTTTTGCAAAATTTATTTAAGAAAGATAAACTTGAAAATTTTTTTATCTTGTGGCTCATGGGGCATCGTTCGGCATCACCATAAACCAACACAAGACTATTTTTCATAAATTGGCCATGTAATGGCTTATTTAGACAAAGTGGCTCTTTTTGCAAAATTTTATTTAAGAAGATGCCAATTCAAAATTTTTTATCCTGGGGCCTATGGGGCATCGTTCAGCACGACACAGGCCGACACAAGACTGAGGAAGTTAAAATGCAAAAATGTGGCTATTTCAGCAAAACGCCGGCCATGTAATGGCTTGTTTGATAAAGTGGTTATTTTTGTAAAGTTGAGTGATGACTCAAAACTTGATTTTTGCGGATACGACCTTTCGACATTTCCGCGAGGGAATATTTCAAGGCTGTGTCCAAAATTACTTAAAAAAAAATCCAAAGTGGCTATTCTTGCAAAAACAGCCTTCCGGCGTATTTTAAGCAAGAATAGCATCACCCGACTTATTTATAACAAAATCAAAAATTTGATATTTTTTTTTTGGTTATTTTTGCAAACGGGGTGTGAACTCGAACTTGATTTTGCGGCTATGGCCTTGCAACATTTCCACAAGGAATATTTCAAGGCTGTGCCCGCAAATTATTAAAAATGATTCAAAGTGGCTATTTTTGCAAAAACAGCCTTCCAGCGTCCTTTCGGAACATTCGGCTATTTTTCAAAATGGCATCACTTTGATTTTATTGAAAACTAAAACTTCGACATTTTTTTTTTTAATTTTTTGAAGGGGTGGTTGGACCCGATGAAGGTTGCCTACGTATCCCACCTAATGGCGAGAATCAAACCTGCGTAGTTCGGTCAGATTATTTTATGACCAATTATTTCAACAAAATTGCTCTTCCTATTTTTCAAATTTTCAAATTTTCGACAGCATTTCGTCAATATTTTTCTATTCCAAAATTCTATTTTTTTTCTATTTCCTTTTTTTTTTGTTTTCAAGAATTTAACCAATCATCATAATAATACATGATAAATAAATGCAACATATAATATGCTCGGTCCTTGATTACCGGGTCACCTGTCCTAGACGGACCCAACCCCTGTGTTGAGTCCCCTAAGTCAAATGCAACGCGATGCAAATAAGCGTTTCCTACTAGGGATCCGGCATGAAGTCATTATTTCTAAGTTCAAAACCTTGGTACATGATCTAGACTGTGTACCCAAGCGGACAACTCGGGCTGAGGAAGGAGCTCCTTTCCGGGAACCAAAAGGCCAACCGGCTTAGAAACTTTCCGAACCTCTTCATTATTTCGGGTTATGACACTAACAGAATAAGGAGTCTCAACCAGTGAGCACATCCCCGGGGGTGAGAAGTGAATGGTTTTCGGCACAATTTTATATACAGTTCACGCAATATCAAAGCGGTAAACATATAGCAGTTTGTATATACAGTGCAACTAGTATCAAAGCGGTAGACATGTAGCACATTAATTAAACATATAATAAAATCGGATATAGACAAAAACAACAATTTAACTGAGCTCGAATTCTTAAACCCTGAACCGAAGTTCTGGGTGAATTCTCCCCAGCAGAGTCGCCAGAGCTGTCACACCTCCTTTTTCCGCACCCGCGTGGGCGCGATGGAGTTTTTCCAATTAAAGGACAATCGAAACGGGATTTATTTATTTAGTTCAGAGTCGCCACTTGGAAAAATAATGGTGTCCCAAGTCACCGGTTTTAATCCCGAACCGAGAAAATTTATGACTTTGTATTACAGTCTGCGAAATTAGAAACCTGGATAAGGAATTCTGTTAACCCGGGAGAAGGTGTTAGGCACTCCCGGATTCCATGGTTTTAGCACGGTCGCTCAACTGCAATTTTTGTTTCTATCTGATTTCTTTATATATTTGTTATTTTATGCGCTCTTATATTCCGCTTTTCAATTTTAGAATAATTGCAACGTCACGAAAATACATTTCGAGTCACACCGCAACCAGTACGCATGTGACTTTAATGTATTTCAGTTTCTCCGAGAGTAAGATTTGGGTCACATAAATGCGCACCCGTATTTAGGAAAATATTTTATTAAAGCCGTGCCTAAAGCGATTTCGCATTTGCACTTTTGCGAGTGCCATGAAATTTGCTAAATGGCAAGCCTCGGAATGTAAGGATTAAAACAATAAAAAATTCAAATGAGGGTCATGCATTAAAGATTTTATTTGGCATGGCATGATTCAAATTATTCCAAAAAAGACTTTACTCAACTAAAATAAACTACGGATATTCCTTAATTTATTCAACCTTTAAACTCAAACCCCAACCCATATTCATCAACATAAGACATATTGAAATATAATAAGAGCCATTTAAAATTCCATTATCTTATTTTTATAATTGTCACTACGTGATCATGTTAATTAGGATCCTTAATATAAAACGAACGCTAGCCAAAAATAGACAAGCAACTCATTTGCATTTTTTTTATTAAGAGAAAAACGTAATAATACATAAGAATTAGAACTGCAAGTAATTCATCTATATGAATATGTTACGCCTTTTTTTTATAACCTCTAAAAAGGAAAATATTAAAAAAAACAAACGAAGGAATTGAAATGAACAAACAATATCAGCACATTCTTGAAAATTAAACCACTTTCTTCAATTAAGAATCATGCAAACTTTTTCTTGATCACTAGAGAAAAACGAAACAACATGTGAATCAAACGAATAAACTTCCTAATTTATTAATCTAAAAATAAAAGCTAGTAGGATATACGGCTAATAAACAGTGTTTCAAACTTGACAAACTAAAATTAAACATGAACTTATATTAGAGCTAACACATATAGCAACCAACCGAATAATGACTACCAAAAATTATGATAGAACTTATTAAATCAACCATACTACAAATTTGGCGAACTAGTCACAAACATAAAAACTTTTGGACAACATTTCATCTAGCATGCCAATTCGAGATAGCAATAACATAAGCACAAAGCTAAAACTCGAAAGATTTAAACAAAATTTGCAACATACATAACATTTATTCAAGCTCGAACATGGTAGTAACCGATATCAATTCAAAACAAAGGTTAGAAACGAACCTCTATATTGATAAACAAAGCTGGAGTTTTACAACTCAATCGTCAAACCAAAATGGAGTCATAACCGGCGAGCTGAAGCAAAGAAGCCAACGAACCGGAACCTCGCATCGGCACTCGAATAGACCTCTCACTTAACCTTATTTCCGTGCGTGTCTGTTCACGGAATTATTTAAATGAATTTGCTTCTGTGAAATATGTTGAATCCCACAGAATGAAGCTCCTGGTTCTTCTTTAATTGATGAACGAAATTGTGCCTTTTCTTTTGTTATGTCGTGTGTTTTCTTTTCCAAAACAAAAACAATCCTCCTCTGTGTATTGTATCCTCAAAAAAAGAAATGAAGGAAGCTCCCTCTCTCTTCCGTTTTTGTTTTTCTTTTAATCCCAAAAAAATTCCCCTCCCTCACGTAACAGCCCCCCCTTCCTTTTGTATTTTTTTTCTCTTTTAAATAATCAATCCACTCACTCTCTCCTTTTCTTTGTTTTTTTTTTTTTTTTGTTTTTTAATTTCTTTTCCCATGCCTATTCAAATCTGATGCTTTTTTTCTCTTATTTTAATTTCCACCCATAGTCTCTTGTCCCTTCTTTAATAGTTTTGAATTTTACTCCCAAGGTAAAGCACATGCGTGCCAGCACCAGTGGACATATGCATGTGTGCACCTCCAAATTCCAATTAGTTTGACATGCCTGGGAATTGATTTTGAATAAACAATTCCAATGGAATATGAATAAACAAATCCAACCCAACATATATGATAAAACAATTCACCAAGTTGTCCTTTCCTGTTGGACACGCATGGGAAATGGTTTTGATTACCATTTTCTGTTCTCATGCGAACAAAATCGTGCACTGTGTCTTTCCAAACTGTAGAGGCTCACCAGGTATTATTTTCACTATTATTCTGCTTCCATCATTGTTATTTTCTTTGCATTTTGTTCTAAAACACATTGATACTAAAAATGTGAAATTAAAATCCTAAATGCAAATGCATATATTATTATTATTTTTTTTTGTATTTTTTATATTAATTTTCATGCAACTAATTAATACGAATTGTAAAAATAAGGAAAAACTATTTATTTTGAATTTTATGGGAATAACTCATATATTGGGTAAAAATCACGTGCTCACAGTGACATCTCTAGCATCATCATGCTGAACTCTGTCCCTCAGGACAGCCAAATGTGGATCATCATACTGGCGCTCACGAATACGATCATATAGAGATGACCGAGATACAACACAAGCCAATACCCTGCCGGGCTCCGAAATATCTAACCTCACTAGCCGATTGGCTAGCACCTGAACATCATAAGCAAATGGCCTCTCCTCAGCTGGAATATATGCCAAGCTCCCCATACTGACCGCCTTCCGGCTCAAAGCATCGGCCACCACATTGGCCTTACCCGGATGATATAATATAGTAATGTCATAATCCTTCAACAACTCCAGCCATCTCCGCTGTCTCAAATTAAGGTCTTTCTATTTGAACAAGTGCTGGAGACTACGATGGTCGGTATACACCTCACAAGACACGTCGTACAAATAGTGCCTCCAAATCTTCAATGCATGCACAATGGCGGCTAGCTCCAAATCATGAACAGGATAGTTCTTCTCATGCGGCTTCAACTGCCGAGAAGCATAAGCAATTACCTTTCCTTCCTGCATCAACACACAACCTATCCCCACTCTCGAGGCATCACAATAAACGGTATACGAACCTGAAGCTGATGGCAATACTAACACTGGAGCTGTGGTCAAAGCTGTCTTGAGCTTCTGAAAGCTCTCCTCGCACTCATCCGACCACACGAATGGTGCACCCTTCTGGGTCAATTTGGTCAATGAAGAAGCAATGGATGAAAATCCTTGAACAAACCGGCGATAATACCCCGCCAAGCCAAGAAAACTCCTGATCTCTGTAGCTGAGGACGGTCTAGGCCAACTCTGCACCGCCTCTATCTTTTTCTGATCAACCTGAATACCATCACGAGACACCACATGTCCCATAAATGCTACGGACTCGAGCCAAAACTCGCACTTGGAGAATTTAGCATATAGCTTCTCCTCCCTCAATCTCTGCAACACAATGCTCAAATGCTGAGCATGCTCCTCCCGAGTACGGGAGTAGACTAGAATGTCATCAATGAACACAATCACAAATGAATCCAAATAGGGCCCTGAACACACTGTTCATCAGATGCATAAATGTTGCTGGGGCGTTGGTCAGCCCAAAAGACATCACAAGAAACTCATAATGACCATATCGGGTCCCGAATGCAGTCTTCATAATATCCGAGCCCATGATCTTCAGCTGATGATAGCCTGAACGAAGATCGATCTTAGAAAACACCCTCGCACCCTGTAAACTGATCAAACAAATCATCTATGCGCGGTAGAGGGTACTTGTTCTTCACCGTCACTTTGTTCAATTGCCTATAATCAATACACATTCGCATGGAACCATCTTTCTTTTTAACAAATAATACCGGCGCACCCCACGGAGACACACTAGGACGGATGAAACCCTTATCCAGAAGCTCCTGAAGCTGCTCTTTTAGTTCTTTCAACTCAGTTGGTGCCATTCGATAAGGAGGAATGGACATGGGCTGAGTGCCCGGCACCAAGTCAATGCCAAAATCAATATCCCTGTCCGGCGGCATGCCCGGCAGGTCTGAGGGAAACACATCTGGGAAATCCCTCACAACAGGTACAGAATCAATGCTAGGAGACTCAGCTCCCACATCTCTCACAAAAGCTAAGTACGATAAACACCCTTTTTCAACCATTTTCCGAGCCTTTAAGAACGAAATAACACGGCTAGGGACGAAATCAGTCGAACCCCGCCACTCAATCTGAGAAATACCAGGAATGGCCAACGTAACTGTCTTAGCATGACAGTCCAATATAGCATGGTACGGAGACAACCAGTCCATACCCAATATAACATCAAAGTCTACCATCCCCAACAATAATAGATCTGCCTGGGTCTCCAGACCCCCAATAGATATAACACATGATCTATAGACATGATCCACAACAATCGTATCACCCACGGGGTGGATACATGAATAGGTAAATCAAGACTACCATGAGTCGCACCTAAATGAGGTGCAAAATAAGAGGACACGTATGAATATGTGGACCCCGGATCAAATAGAGCAGAGGCATCTCTGTGACAGACGGAAATGATACCCGTAATCACTGCATTGGAGGCAACTGCATCACGCCTGTCAGGGAGTGCATAGAATCGTGCCTGGCCTCCACCAGATCTCTCCTCGCCCCTGGGGCGACCACGAGAAGACTGACCTCCACCTCTACTAGCCTGAGATGGTGCTGAAGAGGAGGGCTGATCCCTCTGCTGAGTCCTGCCCCTACGTAGTCGAGGGCACTGTCTCCTCATGTGGCCAAACTCACCACACTCATAACATGCACCTGGTGCCGGAGAAGTAGGTGTTGCACTCTGGGCTGGGAGGGCACTAAGTGATGACTGACCCTGCTGAAATCCCCTGTCGACCACGACCATAAGAACCTCCGCTCTGCTCTGGGCGGCCTGAATGAGAAGGTCTAGATGAGCGACCTCTGCTCTGCTGGGAATGCCCTCTAGATGGAGCACCACTGAAACTGCCCGAACCACGAGGCCTCTTGGCCTCCCGCTCCTTTCTCTCTCTGCAACGATCCGCCTCAATGGAGCGTGCCATATCAGCAACCTGCTCAAACGATGATGACAGAACTCGCTCGCCGGTCATAAGAATACGGATAGAGTAGTTGAGGCCATCAATGAACCTCCTGATCCTCTCCCTATCAGTGGGGATCATCCATGTGGCATGCCTAGCCAACTGAGTGAATCTAAGCTCATACTGGGTCACAGACATGTCGCCCTGAATCAACCACTCGAACCGGCGACGTAGCTCCTCGCGACGAGACTGAGGTACATATTTCTCTAGAAAGAGAGTAGAGAACTGCTGCCATGTGAGAGGTGCTGCTCTTGCAGGCCTACGCCTCTCAAACTCCTCCCACCAATCAAATGCGGGACCGGTGAACTGAAATGTAGTAAATGAAACTCCGCTGGACTCAAGAATACCAGCCGTACGCAGCATCTTCTGACACTTATCCAAGAAACCCTGGGCATCCTCGCCCTCAACGCCACTGAAATGGGGTGGCCGAAGTCTACCAAATCTCTCAAGACGACGCTGCTCGTCATCGGGCATAACCTGAACCATATGCTCTGGAGCTGGAGCCGGTGCAACTGGAGGAATAACCGGTGCAACCACCCGAGCGGGGACCGCCTCCGGCGTCCGAAGTCCCCGAACAACCGGGTCAGGTGTGCGAGCCGCAGGGTCTGCTGACCACCCCCCGACCGAGATGTCGCGAGCAGCGGTAGCCGAAACTACCCGAGCCAAACCGGAACACACCGATAATATCCGAGCAAGCAGTCTCCCCGACGACCGTGAATAGCAATAGATATAGTCCGGCCCTCGAACCGGGGCCGCCGGGGCATCAACCACCGGGGTCGCTCTCGAACCGGTACAATAGGCGGGTCGGCTGGCACCGCCTCGCCCGCCCTACCTCTACCTCTAGCACGACCGCGCCCACGGCCTCTAACAGTGGCAACGGAGGTCGTCCACCTCGTCCCGATGCTCGCGTTCTCGCCATCCGCGAGTGAATAGAATATGGAAGTTCGGTTCTCAGAACAACAAGATCGCACGACATAGTTCAAGAAAAGTGAAGTTTTCCTAAAGGTTCGCAGCCTCCCGAGGATAAGTACAAGCGTCCCCGTACCGATCCACAAGACTCTACTAACCGGCTCAAGACTCACGAGGCCTAGTAAACCTAGGCTCTGATACCAACTTGTCACGACCCCAAATCCGGTCGTGATGGCACCCAGTACATTGCTAAGCCAGCCTGACCAATCAATAACAATAACGGAGCTAGAAGCTCTCTTTAACCCATTTAAGCATTTCAAAATATGAAACAATAGTAATAGTTATACCAACAGCGGGGAGACCAAGTCCCAAAATATACTAACTCCCATAGACCGAAGGGTCAAGAGTCATGAGCCTCTACCGAACATGAGTGTATAAAGGTTTACAAGATACCAAGTGCGGAAAGAAATGTCAATACAAAATCAAAAGACAGTAGGAAGGAATATCGGGTCCTGCGGACTCTGCAGCTACCTCGTATATCCCACAAACGTCGCCTCGCACAGCTACTGGATCACTGCTGAGAGGTACCTGGATCTGCACACAAGGTGCAGGGAGTAAAATGAGTACTGCCAGACTCAGTGGTAATAAACAAGGGTAAGACAACACAGATAAGAAATCCGCAATAAAGCACTATGTAAAGCTATAATCAGCTACCCTGTCATAGAATCAATCTTCACTGTACCTGTACCAACAAATACCAATAAATAGCATAACAGCTAGCGGATGTAGCTAAATGCAATGCAATGCATGATATGACCGCTACGGCGCGTAGCCCGACTCCAATTTTGGGTACCCGTGCTCACTGTGGGGGTTCAGACTCCGGAGGGGCTCCTACATCCCAAGCACATCTCATAGAGATATTCCCGCGGCGTGCAGTCCGATCCAACATATATCTCGCTGCGGCGCGCAGCCCGATCCACTACTAGTTAGCTAATATGCAGATACAGCCTCGCAGGCTCAAAAGTAGTTTTTGAAAACTCTTTTTATCATTTTTCGGTTGGAAAACAGTAATATCAAGTTCCAGAGATTGGAATTAGCATAATAACAGAAATAGCTGCGGACTAGTAATAAACTAGCATGTCTATATGATAAGACAATGATAACGATCCTCGCGGGATCCAATAACTGGCTCACAGCCCACAATATACTCAACCGTCCAAGAAGGAGGTTCAACGGCTCGAGAATAGCCAATAATACAGTATCAACAGGTCGGACTAATATATAGTCTCCAGTTCATGATCGACCCCGCACTCTCAAGAGTGTGAGTGTCTCGCCGCTATACAGCGTCACAAAGTGGTATACCGGGGTTTCGAACCCGCTGGTCATCACCCACATCTATTACTCACCTCAATACGGCGCGACGACTACTCCGCAATGCCCTTGCCACGAGAATCAAGCTCCGCACGCGTAGAATCTGATCAAATACAGTAGAAACACAACAAATTAGGCCAATGGGATGACACCCAATCAATATAACTCAATTTACATCAAAATTCCCAAAGTTGTCAAAACCCGACTTTCGGTACGCTTGTCGAAAAATTACAAAAGTCACATATTCGGAACCCTCATCTCGATACGAGTCTAAGCATATCAATTTTACCAAATTCGGACTCCATTTGGCCATTCAAAACCTTGATTTTCTAAAGTTCAAGCCTAGGGCTAAATCCTCCATAAATTACCCCAAATTCCTCCATTTTCATGATATAATTGCATAATATTACCAAAACTAATCATAGTTTAAGTCCATAGTTGATTACCTGATGATTTCCCTTGAATTTCTCTTCAAAATCGCCCAAATCGCCTCTAAAGCCGAGACCCAAATGTGTGAAATGTTCTGAAATTTTTCTAACTTCGGATACACTTAACTCACAGCGATTTTCGCTTCTGCGGATAAAATTCCGCCCCTGCGGAACCGCTTCTGCGACCAATTGGTCGCTTCTGCGAACCCAGGCCTATTTGGCCAATCCCGCTCCTGCGGTTCATGGACCGCCCCTGCGCGTCCGCTTCTGCGGAATTTCTCTCGCTCCTGCGGGTTTTCCCGCTTCTGCGACTAGGCGTCCGCCTCTGCGGACTCGCCTAAGCGGCTACACTTCCGCTTCTGCGGTCCTTCACCTCATGGCCCTGGGCCGCTTCTGCGGCTCGCCTTCTGCTCCAGCGGTGCCGCCCCTGCGGGCCCAGCTCCGCTTCCGCGATCAACAGTGCTTCTGCGCTCCATTATCCACTTCTGCGGACTCGCCTCCGCGCCCACATTTCCGCAGGGGCGAAAATGACAGAACCAGAACTCTTCAACCTGCAATTTCCATGATTTTCTTCCGTTTAACCATCCGAAAACACCCCGAGGCCCCCGGGACCTCATCCAAACATACCAACACATCTTAACACCTTATTCTAACTTGCTCCAATCCTCAAAACACGTCTAATAACACCAAAACCCATAATTCACATCAAATTCAAGCCTAAATTCCTTAAAACATTCCGAATTACACATTCGATCAAAAACCCGACCAAACGACGTCCGAATGACCTGAAATTTTGCAGGCACATCCAAAATCACCTAACGAAGCTATTGCAACTGTCGGAACTCCATTCCGACTCCCGGATCAAAATCTCACCTACCGTTCGGATTTCGCCAAAATTCAACCTTAGCCAATTCAAGCCTATTTCTACACCGGCCTCCAAATTCAATTCCGATCGCTCCCCTAAGTCACAAATCACCTCCCGGAACTAACCGAATCATCAGAATCCGATTCCGAGCCCTCTAACCAAATAGTCAAATCCGGGTTGACTTTCCTTATTCAAGTTTCCTTCACAAAGGCTATATGCCTCATTTTCAATCCAATTCACTCCTAACTCACCCGATAGACTTTAACACCGATATAAAAGCATAAAACATACAATTTCAACATAACGGGGTGGTAATTCCCGTGACAACGGGCCGGGTCGTCACAAAAAGTCACAGGTGACTCGAGGTGCGTTTTCGCGATGTCGCAATTCTGTAAAATATTAAAGTAAAAGCACATATGTATTGTTAAAATATATAACAAGTCAAACAAGATTCGAGAATGATGATTGAGCGACCGTGCTAAAACCACGGAATCCGGGAATGCCTAACACATTCTCCCGGGTTAACAGAGTTTCTTATCCAGGTCTTTGTTTCGCGGACTATAACAGAGTCAATTTCCTCGGATTCGGGATTAATTGGTGACTTGGGACACCCTTATTTTCACAAGTGGCGACTCTGATAATTTAATAAAAATCCCGAACCGATTGTCCTGTATGTGGAAAAACTCCTTCCTCTTTATTATTATATCCGTCTCGGGTATTTGAACATTGAGGTATACCCTACGTATCTTTCCAAACGAATCGGTACAAAAGCCTCTTTTCAGGCATTACATTATGTGGGGTAGTAAAAAAGGCGGTGTGACGATTTAAAGAGAGTAACTCAGTGTGATTTATGGCTGAATGGAGTAGGGTGACTATATTTCCCTTGTTGTTGTTTTTTGGTGGCTGGCAACTGTGAGCACGTGATTTTTGCCCTATATGAGAATTACTCCCAAAAATTCAAAATAAATATATATATATATATATATATATATATATATATATATATATATATATATATATATATATATATATATATATATATGAGAATTACTCCCAAAAATTCAAAATAAAAGAGTTTTGTGTTGTTTGCAATTGTTGTGAATTTAGTGTCATTTTTAAAAAATAATGACAATATATATATATATATATATATATATATATATCGCATTTGCATTTAGGATTTAATTCTACAATTAGGAGTAATTAATTTTATCTTACAAAAATGAAAATCACAAAAATAGGCATCTTTTGCATTTTAGCCTTTAATGTCCAAATTGTGTGATTGTATTTTAATTACCATTTAAAATTAGGTGACAATTATTATTATGAGATTAGTATTTCAAGATAATTTTAGTTTTTATAAATTAATCTTAGTATTTTGGGCTTTATTAATTAGGAAGTTGAATAATGGAGAAGAACAAAATGGAAAAAATTTGGATTGGGCCATCTTGCAAATTAAGTTACAAGCCCAATCCTAAGAAACCTTACCCAACCCAAAACCCCTTGGCCCAAGAAGAAAATTTCAGATTTTTTTAGCAAAAAATAATCATAATTACATGACATAAAGTAGTGGGGGGCAAGGAAATCAAGGAAGAAAACAAGGAGAGGAAAACATGGATTAGTGGGTTTTCTTTAAATTAAAAAAATATTATCTTTTTAATAAAAAATCTGAAAATTTTCGAAATTCTTGCCTATAAATAGAAGAGAGGATTTATGAAAAAAAGGGGTGGAAAAAAGAGAGGAAAAATAGGAAGAGAAGTAAAAATAAAAAAAATTCCCTGCTGTAGTATACACTCGATATACATTCTGGACACAGAAGTATACACGGCAAAAATTTCAATTTTTGAGAGTTTCCTTTCAGAGTTTCTTTTGAGAATTGAAAAGAGTTCAAAGCTAGAAAGACAAAACAAAGAGAAAATCTGGAATATATTTTTCTTTTCTATTTTTTACTGGTTTGTTTTTGTTTTTCTCCGTATTGCTGGGATTTTCGGGATTGAGGTGTTGAAGCTATTGTTGGTTGTTACTGTTGTTGTTGTTGTATTTTCACCGCCTTGTTGATTTGCCATTTTCCCATTCCTTTCAAAACCAGGTACATATCTCTTTCACTTGAAGCTGTAATGGTGAATTGTTGAAATAAAAAATGAAGATCTGGATCCGATTATTTGCTGTCCTATAGTTTATGTTTAGTGTTGTTAGTTTAGATTTGTAATTTATCTATTGAAGTATTCTGTAGTAGCTGAAAAACGAAAAACAAAAACATTGTAATAACTAGTAGTATAGTAGCAATAGTGTATCACATAGCTTAATTAGGTAATAGATCTTAAAACATGGGTTAGTTAATAATAATTTCAAAAAATCGGTTGGTTACTTACTCACAATAGATTCATAAGTCTTAATCACATATCAGATGTCATTTACACATAGATAAGCTTAAAAATAGGAAATGTTAGATTAGATAGTGCTTTAATCATGTTTTAGGTTAATAATCCGGTGATAAAACAAGCCATATTGAAATCAATAGCATAATTATGAATAGGTCTCTGAGTTATTTATTTACGGATATTGATACAATTTAATTAGAACCATCTTTGTAATGTAAAAATGCCTAGTACATAACGAAACTGGTAATGTAAATATTCGTGAGTAGTTAATCAGTTAATTCAGATCCATAGTTAATTAGTTAAATCATTCTTTAAGTCCATTATGTAATCCGTCGCTTTTTCAAATTAGGTATTAACTGGTATTAACTTCAAAACGCTAGTGTAAGAGGAAGAAGTAGTTTGTTAGTTCTGATTTATGGTAATAAATAATTAATTTGTAGCTAATGTATGATATTGATTTCCTTCACTGAATAAATAAAAGTGCTTTCCATTTCAAATGTGTATCTTTGTTCTGTTGCTTCAATTGTTTCCAATTTTATTTAGTTTGGGCCCAAGGCGTGTTATGGGCCTGAATCTCTGTATAATGCCAACTGGGCTGGCGATAGAATGCCCGAATCAGGTCTGGTTCTTTAAGAACCCGGACCTGTTTTTAATGTAGTAAATCCTTATTCTGGAAATCCAGGCCCCATTGAATAACAAAATTACGGGCCTGGAATGTTTAAATATTAGAAATCGATTAAGGAAAAAACAAATGTAGAAAACATAGCCAAATACTAGTATTGAATCCTTTAATGAAAATTGGGATGAGCCTCGCCCGAATAACAAACACCGGGGCCCCCATTTAGTAATAAGATAACATAGTAGAACCGGAGAGGCTAATAGCAAATTCCATAGCCTCTCCCCAAAGTTGAAAGCCGATAGACGTTATTTAGGGCACGATGTTAATGTACTTTCCATTGAACGAGTGTGCACTTGGTGCGACTCAAATCCAAATCTCAGCAAAGCTAAAATACACCTAAAGTCATAGGCGTACTGGTTGCGGTATGACTCGAGGCGTGTTTTCGCGATGCCGCAAATTCTTTAAAATAATACCTAATGTAAAAAGCATTATATGTTGTTTAAAATCTATAATTGAGTCAAACAAGAGTCGGGAACGACAATTGAGCGACCGTGCTAAAACCACGGAACCCGGGAATGCCTAACACCTTCTCCCGGGTTAACAGAGTTCCTTATCCGGATCTTTGCTTCGCAGACATTTTTAAGAGTCAAAATTCCTCGGATTCGGGATTAACCGGTGACTTGGGACACCATTATCATTCCCAAGTGGCGACTCTGATTAATCTCAATAAATCCCGAACCGATTGTCCTTTAATTGGAAAAACTCCTTCTCTTACGTTATTTTATCCGTTTCGGATATTTGAGCGTCGGGGTATACCCTACGAGCGTATTTATATTTATGCTTATGTGGGGTAGTAAAAAGGGAGGTGTGACAGCTCTGGCGACTCCACTGGGGACCCCAACCCCGAACCTCGGTTTCAGGGTTTAAGAACTCGAGCTCCTTAGAATTGCCGTTCGCGTTATTGTTTGACTTCATTATATGATTTGAACAACATGTTATGTGCTTTATCGCTTTGATATTGTGTGAATTGTATATAAAATTGTGCCGAAAACCTTTCTCTCTTCGCCCCGGGGATGTGCTTACTGGTTGAGACTCCCCTTTCTGTTAAAGTCACCTTAAATTAAGAAAATAGAGGCCGGACAAGTTACAAAGCCGATTGACTCCGCGGGTCACCGGTACGTAGCCCCCTCCTCGATCCGAGTTGTCCGCTCGGGTACACGGTCTAGCACCATATGAAAACTTCAGGATATTGAACCTAGGTCTAGGACGTTTATTTGCATCATATCTGACTTAGGGGACTCAACATAGGGGTTGGGTCCGTCTAGGACAGGTGACCCGGTATTGGAAAGACCGAGCATATTATGTGTTGCATTTTTAATTGTCCTTGATCATTATGCGGACCGGCAAAAATCCCAAGGGTAGAAAAATTATTGAAAAAAAAAGAGAGAAATAAGAGTTAGTGAAAATGGGTATCAAAAAAAAATTGAAAAAATGGTTTTGTTGTTGAAATAATTGGTCAAATAATCTGACCGAACTACGCAGGTTTGATTCTCGCCGTTAGGTGGGATACGTAGGCAACCCTCATCGGGTCCAACCACCCCTTTCAAAAAATAAAAAAAAATGTGTGTTTAATTTTGTCTATAAAATCAAAGTGATGCCGTTTTTGAAAATAGCCGAATGTTCCGTAAGGACGCCGGAAGGCTGTTTTTGCAAAAATGGCCACTTTGAAGTATTTTCTTTTTCTTTTTGAATAATGGCCTTGAAATATTCCTTGTGAAAATGTTGCAAGGCCATAGCCGCAAAATCAAGTTCGGGTTCACACCCCTTTTGCAAAAATAACAAAAAATGTCAAATTTTTTATTTTTATTATAAATAAGTCGGGTGATGCTATTCTTGCTTAAAATAAGCCGAATATCCCTCAAAAGGACGCCGGAAGGTCGTTTTTGCAAGAATAGCCACTTTGAGTCATTTTAAATAATTTGTGGGCATAGCCTTGAAATATTCTCTCGCGGAAATGTCGAAAGGCTGTATCCGCAAAATTAAGTTTGAGTCATTGCTCAACTTTTCAAAAATATCCACTTTATCAAATAAGCCATTACATGGCCGAAATTTTGCTGAAATAGCCACATTTTTGCATTTTAACTTCCTCAGTCTTGTGTTGGCCTGTGTCGGTGCTGAACGATGCCCCATAGGCCCCCAGGATAAAAAATTTGAAAAAAAAGAGCCATCTTGTCTAAATAAGCCATTATATGGCCAATTTATGAAAATAGTCTCGTGTTGGTTTATGGTGATGCCGAACGATGCCCCATGAGCCACAGGATATGAAATTTTTAAGTTTATCTTTCTTAAATAAATTTTGCAAAAATAGTCATTTTGTAAAATAAGCCATTATGTGGCCAATTTTGTAGAAATAGTCATAATTGACGCCAAAAATATTCTTATTCTTGTAGAAATCTCCTACACAAGTTTGTAGTTGGAGTCGGCTTCTATAATTTTCCTTCAAAGAAAAAAAAATCAAATAAACATCTCTTTATTTCTTGCATTAATTTGCAAGAACTACGCTCGGTCTGATTCATGCGGGGTCATGATACGTAGGCAATCCACATAGGATTCGACCATATCCATAACCAAAAAAAAAAAAAAATGAAAAAAAAAACTACAAAAGAAAAAAAAGAGGAAAAATGAAAAAACCACAAAAAGGGAAAAAGAAAAGAAAATAGAAAAAAAAGAATGATCAATAAGCGGGATACTTTAATGCTGACATGCTGGCTTCGTTTTGTTGTGTCCATTTTCAAAAAGGTGGTTGGTTGTGGTTCCCAAGATAACTCTTCCCTATAATACAAGGTCAGAGGACAATGGCAGAGAATCTCAAGACTGAGTGGGTTGGTACCGGTACCCGACAACAGCTAGTTGAACGGAACCACATGTTAGTGGAAGAAGTCAAAATATTAAGACAACACATGGCTGAAATGTATCGGGCATGGATGGATGGAAAAACACCACCCCCGCCACCACCTAGTTTCATGGATCCTTACACTGAACCCGATGCCAAATATACCTGCCTACCGCAGCCTTTCTAGCCGCTCGAGTAGCTCAATTAATCGTCCCCCGGCTATGCTTTCCCAACACTACTTCCATCCCCAACCCCACTACTCTCCCCGGGGCACCCAAAATCGCACTTCACCTTCCAAGTACCCAGTTCCACAGAAAGCCTACCAACCAACCCCCACAAACATACCGGAAACCCCTGGGTCAGGTTTCAGGCCAAACAAGGCGTTTAGGGAGGAGAGGTTTCTTAAGCGAAAAAAGGCTTTCACCCGTATCAGAGAATCTTATGCGAGTCTGTTCGAAAAGTTGAATCATGTTGGCTTGATTAAGCCGCTCGCCAGATGTATTCCAAATCCTCTTGCAAGAAGCTTCGATCCTACTGCACGATGTGTATACCACTCCAATGCTCAGGGGCATGATGTTGAAAGATGTTGGAATTTGAAAGAGGAAATAGAAAGAATGATCCAGGCAGGAATGATTGCGGTCCAAGACACTGGCACCCTGAACATTACACAGAATCCTCTACCTGCATGTGACGTTGTGAATTTTGTGGGGACGATGCCCGATGACGAGGGTGAAGAGATTTTTCTTTGGAAGCCGAGGATATTGAAATAGAAAGCGATCTTAATGCAGAATACAGTGGCTAAGATGCCAAGCTTGTCAATTGGGAAGGTGCTCCAACTCTTGGAGTTTTGGTAGTTTTATTTTGGTGTCGTTTCTGTTACCCGGGTTATTTCGGGGTTGTAATCCGGACGTTGTCTTGAGAGTCAAAACCCTTCTATCTTTGCTTTGTTTAGTAATAAAAATTGTTTAGTGCCGTCTAGGTTTGTAATTCTAGTCTTGTCTGTTCGTTTTGTTGTTGTTTCAACCCATCAGTTTAGTACAACTCTTTGTTTCCCATCATTCCTGGTCAGTCCATTTCCGATCACTTTGCATTTTTTCTCATACTGACTTTAGCAACATGACATGCACATAATTCTAAGCCTGGTTTTTAAAAGTCAATGAAACAATGTTGAAGATGTAATGATACTCGGAAGAAATAAAAACATATTGGAATAGTGTGAAGCCGGAATCAAGTGAACATTGGGGAAAGCGTAACATAAAGAAATGCCTTGGAAATGCATCATCAACTTAAAGCCAAAGGCAAAAATACCCCAAAGCTAAGGAACCATTCGTGGTATCGAGATCGTTGCCCAATGGCACTGAGAATCGTCAAATACCGAAGGCGAATATGTGAATCGGTCGAAAGGTATTTAAATGTGTAGTTTGTACTTGGTAGGTCTCGAAGATTGGAATGACGAAGGCATTTTATTCGGCTATCCAAACACTTTATCCATTGTTATCCCTTCGAGCCTTATTATATTTTCTTTCATATCCCTCTTTTGGAATCGACAACAAAATTGAGGATTGGGCGGATAAATCAAATGAAAAAAAAGAAGAAAAAGAAAAGAAAAAGAAAAAGAAAAGAAGAGAAAAGAAAAAAAATCGGGAGAAGTCAAATCGCAACAAGGAAGCGATCTTATGATCTGAACTACGTCTGACTTGATCCCGAAAGGGTACGTAGGCAGCCTCTCTGAGGTTCAGTCACAATAAAGGAAAAATCCGAAAATCTAAAAAAAATCCCCCAAGAAGGAAACTGGGGCAGAAGTTATGGTTGTTGAAGAAATAAGATTCCGAAAGTTGTAATCTTTAACCCACATTGAAATATTTTGAGCCTTTAAATCCCTTTTTCTAAACCCCATCCAAAAGCCTGCATTACGGTCCAAATGGAGACCTTCCGATCAATCTTCAAGAAATGCCGAGTCAAGCGAACAAAGGTCAATCGCATCAGGGGCAACACTCCAGTCCGAACAAAGAAGAGTGAAGAACTCAAACCACCACGAGACTCCAAGATGAGAGAAGTCAAAATGAGAGAGTCGTATCGGTGAAAACCCGCACGGGCACCGTAAGGCGACGGTGAGTTGAAAGAAAGAAAGATCAAATGAGAGAGGCTTGTTGGCGAAAACCCTACGGGCGCTGCAAGTCGACTAAGGATCAGATAAAAAAAAATGAAGTAGTAAAGACCGGTTTCACAGCAGAACTTTGCAACAAGAGTTGAACATCAACTTTGCTATACGGAGAAGGCCAAAAGTGCGTGTCAAGGTCGCTAGAGTCGGTATTCAAAATCCGTTGGGTCATTCGTCTGTAGGTTTCTTGTTAGGAATTGTATTTTTCTTTCTCTTTATTCTTCACACTTTGTTCTCCTTCTTATCGAGTCAGTCAGGTCATAACAAGTATAGAAATGATTTCAAAATTTGCCACCAAGCTTTCCAATTGCACAAGATGGGATTTAGCCAACACGACAATCGTCGTAGGTCAGGAATGACAAGGCCGGTGATTTAAGCCCACAAGAGCAACATGTGCAATGAGGATCATGCAAGACACAAGGGTCGGCAAGGTGCCAACTCAGGGAAAATATAGCAAATGGAAGTACGGGGTTCGAACAGAGAGGGGGTATGTCTTCTAACAAGAGAAAGACCCAAAGGCTGTCAAGTGGAGTCATCAAAGGAATCGAGATCGAAGTTTATGGGATCCGTCAAGAAAGGAACAATATACATACCTAAAGAGAGTTTGATTTTGAACAAAGAAGAAGTGAAAATGGATAGTCGGTGAGCAAGCAAGGCGCTCGGGTGGAAAGCGGTCGCCATCAAAGTTCAAGGCCACAACCAACCACCGCATTTAAACTAACATATTTTTCTTTGCTTTGAAACAGGGGCATAGATGTTATTGGTCCGATAGAGCCAACAGCTTCCAATAGGCATAGGCTCATTTTGGTTGCGATGCGTATTTTACCATATTGGGCAGAGGCAGAAGGAAAGTTTGCGCCGAATTGGCAGGGACCGTTCGTGGTATCACGGGTGTTGTCCAATGGAGCATTATATTTAACAGATGTTGAAGGAAAGTGCGTAGAGACTGCTATCAATTCAGATGCAGTCAAAAGATACTATGTATGATTCCTTTTCAATTATGTGTTTTGTATTTTGTTGTGATTTTGGAATTGAAATGACGAAGGCATTTTATTCTCTATCCAAACACTTTATCCATTGATAACCCCTTTGAGCCTTAATGAATGAATTCTTTCATATCCCTCTCTCGGAATCGCTTTTAGCGCAATAAGATCGAAATTGCCAAAATGAAAAAAAAAATGAAAAAATGAAAAAAAAAAAGAAAAATGAAAAAATGAAAAAAAAAGAGAGAGAAAAAGACAAAGAAATCGGGAAAAAGTCAAAAAGAAATCCATCTAACTAATGAAGTTGGATGAACTACGTCCGACTTGATCCCGAAAGGGTACGTAGGCAGCCTCTCTGAGGTTCAGTCACAATAAAGAAAAATCCAAAATTCCCCACATATTGAAACTGGGGCAGAAGTTATGTTTAATAATTCCGAGAGTTGTAAATATTTTTAACCCTCGTTGAAATTTTGAGCCTTTATATCTTTCTTTCTTAACCCACCCGAAAGCCACGTTACAGTCCAAAGAAAGACCTTCCGATCAATTTTGAAATGATAACAAATACAGCGAAGGAGGAGCGAAGCATCGGATAATACCCGTGGTACAGAAAACAAAATACAAAAAGGAAAAATGGAAAAAAATAATAAAAATGAGAGAGTCTCATCAGTGAAAACCTTAGCCGGCACTGTGAGGCGATTGTGAGGTTGAGAGAAATAAAATGAGAGAGTCTCATCAGTGAAAACCTTAATCGGCGCTGTGAGATGATTGTGAGGTTGAGAGAATAAATGAGAGAGTCTTATTGGTGAAAACCTTTCGAGGCACCGTAAGGCGATCGTGAGGACTATCAGAAAAGAGAAAAGCAACAAAAAAGAGTATCGGTTTTGGGTCAAAGGCAATCCAGAGTGAGAATAATGATTGGAACGAACTGGGTCAGAGTTTAAATACATGGCATGGTCAGCGGAATCAGCCAGCAAATACCCAGATAAGTTCTGTCATCTCTCCAAAATACCCTTACCTTTCTTTCATTTTTCTGCATTTCATTGTTTACCTTTTTGAGAGCTAACTACCAGCTCCTGATAACGGAAGTTGAAATAACACTGGATCGGAAAGGATGGAAGATTGGGGAAAGAAATAAAGAAGCTTGGCAAACATGGCCAAAGGAAAAGAAAACAAAACAAAAATGGAGAAATGAGAAAAATACAAAAAAAGAGTCTGCAAGGGACGAGAAGTCAAAAACCATGCAACATGAGAAAGCAAAAACAAAGGAAGCAACAAGAAGTGGGGACGGCAAATGCCAGTTGCCAGCAGCTTATATCTAATAAATTTTGTTTCATGCAGGAACAAATTGTCACTAATCACTTTAAAGTGAATGTGACCAATGCGGAAAATTTAAAATACCAAAAAGAGAAAGTCTGCCGAATAAGTGGAGAAATTCACAGGCAAGAGATAAGTTGGTAAAAGAAAATACCAAAAAGAGGAGGTAACATCTTTTAAAATCCACTCCCCAGTCCTCAGGCTGAGGGAATATTTTTTTTGCATTGCATTGCACGTTTAAATTCTGTTAGGTGCCCACCTTCTAATACGGGAATATTTTTTGCATCACATTGCACGTTTACATTCTGTTAGGTGCCCACCTTCTAATACGGGAATATTTTTCTGCATCGCATTGCACGTTTAAATTTACGTTAGGCGCCCCGCTTCAAATACGGGAATATTTTACGTATTCGCATTGCACGTTTAAATTTACGTTAGGCGCCCACCTTCAAATACGGGAATATTTTCTGCATTCGCATTGCACGTTTAAATTCGTTAGGCGCCCACCTTCAAATACGGGAATATTTTTCTGCATCCGCATTGCACGTTTAAATTTACGTTAGGCGCCCACCTTCAAATACGGGAATATTTTCTGCATTCGCATTGCACGTTTAATTTTTGTTAGGCACCCACCTTCAAATACGGGAATATTTTCTGCATCGCATTGCACGTTTAAATTCTGTTAGGCGCCCACCTTCAAATACGGGAATATTTTCTGCATTCGCATTGCACGTTAGGCGCCCACCTTCAAATACGGGAATATTTTCTGCATTCGCATTGCACGTTTAAATTTTCTGTTAGGCGCCCACCTTCAAATACGGGAATATTTTCTGCATTCGCATTGCACGTTTTAATTTCTGTTAGGTGCCCACTCGAATACGGGAATATTTTTTTGCATCGCATTGCACGTTTAAATTCTGTTAGGTGCCCACCTTCGAATACGGGAATATTTTCTGCATCGCATTGCACGTTTAAATTTCGTTAGGTGCCCACCTTCAAATACGGGAATACTTTTCTGCATCGCATTGCACGTTTAATTTCTGTTAGGCGCCCACCTTCAAATACGGAAATATTTTCTGCATTCGCATTGCACGTTTAAATTCGTTAGGCGCCCACCTTCAAATACGGGAATATTTTCTCGAATCGCATTGCACGTTTAATTTCGTTAGGCGCCCACCTTCAAATACGGGAATATTTTCGCATTCGCATTGCACGTTTAATTTTACGTTAGGCGCCCACCTTCAAATACGGGAATATTTTCTCGCATCGCATTGCACGTTTAAATTTACGTTAGGCGCCCACCTTCAAATACGGGAATATTTTCGCATTCGCATTGCACGTTTAAATTTACGGTAGGCGCCCACCTTCAAATACGGGAATACTTTCTGCATCGCATTGCACGTTTAAATTTCTGTTAGGCTCCCACCTTCAAATACGGGAATATTTTCTGCATCGTCATGGTTTATATATTTAAAAGCCCACACTGGGGCAGAAAAAAAAAAAAAAGAGGTAGTTTGTTGTTTTGTTTTGAGCAGGTTCAGCTCGAGATCAAGAAAAAAAACAAGAAAATCAACAAAAAAGAGAGTCATCAAGAAAAAACAAGAAAATCAACAAAAAAGGAAGATTCCGCATCACCGGAAAGGGAAGAAGAGCAAAAGCTAGATTAGGAACAATTGTAATTGTAGGATCATAGCTTAGAATAGCTTCTTCATTTTACATTTTACCCCCCGGTGTAATAAGGAGGTCAGCAAGCAGTAACCGCAACAGCAGCAACAGTAACAGCAAAAAATCGCAATTTCATTGGTAGTCCCAGCTACCAAAATTTTCCGAACTACATTGACCTGATTCCCTTTTAGCCGGGGATATGTAGGAAACCTCTTGAAGCAAAGGTTCGGTCAAAATTTTGAAAAAAAAAAGACCACTCGTCCCTTGTTAGAACTCTCACAATGCAGATCATGATTACATACAAACACAATTAGCTATCTTAACTTTCTATACACCGAACATTCTTTATCAACATTGTGAGCACGTGATTTTTGCCCTATATGAGAATTACTCCCAAAAATTCAAAATAAAAGAGTTTTGTGTTGTTTGCAATTGTTGTGAATTTAGTGTCATTTTTTAAAAAATAATGACAATATATATATATATATATATATATATATATATATATATATATATATATATATATATATATATATATATATATATATATATCGCATTTGCATTTAGGATTTAATTCTACAATTAGGAGTAATTAATTTTATCTTACAAAAATGAAAATCACAAAAATAGGCATCTTTTGCATTTTAGCCTTTAATGTCCAAATTGTGTGATTGTATTTTAATTACCATTTAAAATTAGGTGACAATTATTATTATGAGATTAGTATTTCAAGATAATTTTAGTTTTTATAAATTAATCTTAGTATTTTGGGCTTTATTAATTAGGAAGTTGAATAATGGAGAAGAACAAAATGGAAAAAATTTGGATTGGGCCATCTTGCAAATTAAGTTACAAGCCCAATCCTAAGAAACCTTACCCAACCCAAAACCCCTTGGCCCAAGAAGAAAATTTCAGATTTTTTTAGCAAAAAATAATCATAATTACATGACATAAAGTAGTGGGGGGCAAGGAAATCAAGGAAGAAAACAAGGAGAGGAAAACATGGATTAGTGGATTTTCTTTAAATTAAAAAAATATTATCTTTTTAATAAAAAATGTGAAAATTTTCGAAATTCTTGCCTATAAATAGAAGAGAGGATTTATGAAAAAAAGGGGTGGAAAAAAGAGAGGAAAACTAGGAAGAGAAGTAAAAATAAAAAAAATTCCCTGCTGTAGTATACACTCGATATACATTCTGGACACAGAAGTATACACGGCAAAAATTTCAATTTTTGAGAGTTTCCTTTCAGAGTTTCTTTTGAGAATTGAAAAGAGTTCAAAGCTAGAAAGACAAAACAAAGAGAAAATCTGGAATATATTTTTCTTTTCTATTTTTTTTACTTTTTTTTTGTTTTTCTCCGTATTGCTGGGATTTTCGGGATTGAGGTGTTGAAGCTACTGCTGGTTGTTACTGTTGTTGTTGTTGTATTTTCACCGCCTTGTTGATTTGCCATTTTCCCATTCCTTTCAAAACCAGGTACATATCTCTTTCACTTGAAGCTGTAATGGTGAATTGTTGAAATAAAAAATGAAGATCTGGATCCGATTATTTGCTGTCCTATAGTTTATGTTTAGTGTTGTTAGTTTAGATTTGTAATTTATCTATTGAAGTATTCTGTAGTAGCTGAAAAACGAAAAACAAAAACATTGTAATAACTAGTAGTATAGTAGCAATAGTGTATCACATAGCTTAATTAGGTAATAGATCTTAAAACATGGGTTAGTTAATAATAATTTCAAAAAATCGGTTGGTTACTTACTCACAATAGATTCATAAGTCTTAATCACATATCAGATGTCATTTACACATAGATAAGCTTAAAAATAGGAAATGTTAGATTAGATAGTGCTTTAATCATGTTTTAGGTTAATAATCTGGTGATAAAACAAGCCATATTGAAATCAGTAGCAAAATTATAAATAGGTCTCTGAGTTATTTATTTACGGATATTGATACAATTTAATTAGAACCATCTTTATAATGTAAAAATGCCTAGTACATAACGAAACTGGTAATGTAAATATTCGTGAGTAGTTAATCAGTTAATTCAGATCCATAGTTAATTAGTTAAATCATTCTTTAAGTCCATTATGTAATCCGTCGCTTTTTCAAATTAGGTATTAACTGGTATTAACTTCAAAACGCTAGTGTAAGAGGAAGAAGTAGTTTGTTAGTTGTGATTTATGGTAATAAATAATTAATTTGTAGCTAATGTATGATATTGATTTCCTTCACTGAATAAATAAAAGTGCTTTCCATTTCAAATGTGTATCTTTGTTCTGTTGCTTCAATTGTTTCCAATTTTATTTAGTTTGGGCCCAAGGCGTGTTATGGGCCTGAATCTCTGTATAATACCAACTGGGCTGGCGATAGAATGCCCGAATCAGGTCTGGTTCTTTAAGAACCTGGACCTGTTTTTAATGTAGTAAATCCTTATACTGGCAATCCAGGCCCCATTGAATAACAAAATTACGGGCCTGGAATGTTTAAATATTAGAAATCGATTAAGGAAAAAACAAATGTAGAAAACATAGCCAAATACTAGTATTGAATCCTTTAATGAAAATTGGGATGAGCCTCGCCCGAATAACAAACACCGGGGCCCCCATTTAGTAATAAGATAACATAGTAGAACCGGAGAGGCTAATAGCAAATTCCATAGCCTCTCCCCAAAGTTGAAAGCCGATAGACGTTATTTAGGGCACGATGTTAATGTACTTTCCATTGAACGAGTGTGCACTTGGTGCGACTCAAATCCAAATCTCAGCAAAGCTAAAATACACCTAAAGTCATAGGCGTACTGGTTGCGGTATGACTCGAGGCGTGTTTTCGCGATGCCGCAAATTCTTTAAAATAATACCTAATGTAAAAAGCATTATATGTTGTTTAAAATCTATAATTGAGTCAAACAAGAGTCGGGAACGACAATTGAGCGACCGTGCTAAAACCACGGAACCCGGAAATGCCTAACACCTTCTCCCGGGTTAACAGAGTTCCTTATCCGGATCTTTGCTTCGCAGACATTTTTAAGAGTCAAAATTCCTCGGATTCGGGATTACCGGTGACTTGGGACACCATTATCATTCCCAAGTGGCGACTCTGATTAATCTCAATAAATCCCGAACCGATTGTCCTTTAATTGGAAAAACTCCTTCTCTTACGTTATTTTATCCGTTTCGGATATTTGAGCGTCGGGGTATACCCTACGAGCGTATTTATATTTATGCTTATGTGGGGTAGTAAAAAGGGAGGTGTGACAGCAGCCAACTTGGCTAGGCCATTTTCTTCGACATTCTGCGCCTTGAGGATTTGTTTCAGGCGGCACTCATGGAATTCGGGCATCAACTTGTGAATTTCTGACGGATATCTGCAGCCTCTATTCCTTGATCTTGTAAGTCCCTATGACCTGATTTACCATGATTTGAGAGTTGCTGAGCTCCGTACTTGATGGCTTACCTCATTCATATAATCACAACCTCGTACTCGGCCTCACTGTTAGTCATCTCGGAGCATCGTATGGACTGATGAATTATTTCGCCCATATGGACCTCGAGTACGAGTCCTAGTCCAGATCCCGAGGCATTGGAAGTTCCATCAATATAGAGGGTCCAGATATCGGCACTAGGAGTGGCGCAAATGGCCTCTAGTTTCGCTTCTGGCAAAATCTCTATACTAAAATCGGCGACAAATCTACAAGTACATGCGACGATGGCATTTCTTGGGTGGTAGGATACGTCGTACTCACTGAGGTCTATAGCCCATCTGGCGAGCCTGCCTGATAACTTGTGCTTGTGTAGGATGCTTCTTAGGGGGGAGATTGTTATAACCTTTATAGGGTAGAACTGAAAGTAAGGTCTAAGATTTCATGAAGCCACGACCAGTACTAGGGCAAGCTTTTCGAGGTGTGGTTATCGTATTTTAGCGTCCACTAGGGTTTTGGTGATATAGTAAATAGGAGATTACATACCTTTATTTTCATGGACCAATACTGCGCTGACAGCGACTTCGGATATCGCCAGGTATACTACTAGGGGTTCGCCAAGGTTCGCCTTAACTAGCAATGGTGGCGAAGACAAGTATTCTTTCAATTTTTTCAAAGCCTCGGCGCATTCCTCATTCCATTATAGTCTGTGATCTTTTCTCAATACGTAAAAAATTTGTGGCACCTATCGGAGGATCACGAGATGAACCTGGATAGGGCAGCTATTCTCCTTGTCTGCTTTTGTACCTGTTTTTTGATGTTCAAGGTCTCAGGTATTGCATCTACAGCCTTGATCTAGTCCGGGTTGACTTTGATACCTCGTTGTGATACAAGGAACCCTAGGAACTTTCCTGATGCTACGCCGAAGGCACACTTTTATGGGTTCAGTTTCATCTCATACTATCGCAGTATCTCAAAGGCCTCCTTCATATGGCATATGTGGTCTTCTTTGTTTGCCAATTTTACCAGCATATCGTCTATGTAGACCTCCATGGTTTTGCCAAGCTGTTCCTTGAATATTCTGGTAACCAGTCTTTGATACGTCGCCCCTGCATTTTTGAGTCTGAAGGGCATTACCTTGTAGCAATATATCCCTTGATGGGTGATGAATGTTATTTTTTCTTGGTCCTCCTCGGCCATCATAATTTGGTTATAGCCGGAGTAGGCATCTAAGAAGCTTAGTAGCTCGTGTCCTACTGTGGCATCGATCAACAGGTCGATGTGAGGTAACGGGAACGAGTCCTTCGGGAATGCTTTGTTGATGTCGGTGAAATTGACGAACATTCTCCATTTCTCGCTTTTATTTTTGACCATTACAACATTGGCGACCCATTAGGGATATTTTGATTCCCTTATGGATATGTTGGCTAGTATCCCATCTACCTCTTCGTTAACGGCCTCGTTGATTGCTACGTTGAACTTTCTTCTAACTTGCTACACGGGTGGATATAGTGGCTCGAAGTTCAGCTTGTGGGTGGCGATGTCTCTTGGTATCCCAGGCATATGTGAATGAGAAAAATCAAATAGTTTTGCGTGGTTAGTTAGGAATTCATGGTACTTAGTTGGGTCGCAGAGGCTGTGTAGCTTTCTTTATGTGGTCGGTGTTGTCTAGTTGTATTGGGTCGAGGTTCTCGACCGTAGCTTTGCATGCTTCTACGATATCAAGATCTTTGATGGCTTCCATTGTCGGGTCAACCTCAGTCCCCGACACGGCTGATTGCTATTCTTCCGTACTTGCTCCTTTTAACTGCTTGGTGCATGAGTAGTCTTGAGCGGTTTGGTAGAACTTTTGTGCGGTGCACTGATCGCCCTAAATGCTATATATTCCCCAAGGGGTGGGAACTTGATCACTTGGTAGAAGCTTGAGGGGACTGTCTGCATGGCGTGTATCCACGGGCGTCCTATAATGGCGTTGTAGGATGTTTCTTGGTTCATAACGTGGAAAGTGGTTTCCAGTGTAACTCCCCCTGCTAATATCGGTAATGATACCTCCCCGGAGGTTCGTTCCACTACATTGTTAAAATCGGTTAGTGTTATGCAATGTGGTATTATCCCATCTTCGAGCCTCATTTGCGCGAGGACTCTTGGGTGGATAATACAAGCACCGCTTCTATCATCAACCATGATTCTCTTAACGTCAGTGTCGGCAATACGTAAAGTTATGACTAAAGCATCAAGATGAGGAAAAGACAAATCGTCGGCATCAGACTTATCGAAGGTGATACTTTCTTCGAAGTCGACATACCGTTTGTGGGCGATTGTTCGTTTTAATTTATGTGAGGTGATGAATTTTACATGGCTGATCGCTGAATCGTCGCCTCCTCCGATGATCATATTGATGGTGCGTGCTGGCGAAGGCGGCCCTTGAGGTTGTTACCGCCCTCGTGTGAAGTTGATCTTTTTTTTATTGTTGAGAAGCTCCCTCAAGTATCCTTGGTTTAGCATTCTGACTACCTCCTGCCGTAGACCTATGAAATCTTCAGTTTTGTGCCCTCGTTGTTGGTGGAACTCGCACAAGACGTTTGACTTACTCATGGTGGGGTCTTCTTTCATCTTCTGCAGCCATTGCACCTTGGTGCCCAGCTTCTCCAGTGCATACACTATTTCTGAGGGAGACACGCAAAAGTTACAAGCATATATGTCACGACCCCAAATCCGGTCGTGATGGCGCCCAGCACACTGCTAGGCCAGCCCGACCAATCAACAATAATCACGGAGCCACAGGCTCACTTTATCCAATTTAAGCATAACAATTATAAAATAACAGTGATGGATATATCGAAACAGGGGAACCAAGTCCCAACGCATCCCAACTCCCATAGACCGAAGGGTCAAGAGTCATGAGCCTCTACAGAGTATACAAAGTGTAAATAGAGAATATAACTGTGCACAAGTGTGGGAAGATCAGAACAAAAATACAAACAACTGGAGAATCAGGTCCTGCGAACGCTGGCAGCTACCTCGATTGTCCAAAAGCACTCTCGAGCCGCAATAGAATCAGCTCCACTGTGATGTACCTGGATCTGCACGCAAGGTGCAGGGAGTCGGGTGTGAGTACTTCCAACTCAGCGGTAATAAAAGTAAATAATGCTGAAGGGAAGAAAACCACGCAAGGCACTATCTCTTGCTACACAATACAGAACTATCATTAAAACTTCAAAACACTATCATTTTATTCCTTTTCAGCATATGTGAGTAGATTATTAGAAATCTCAATTTTAGCTGCTTTCTTTCATGATAACATACCCATACCTGGAACAATCTCAAACAGTGCAAGTCCGCACTCAAATCAGCCCCTCGGGCTCAGCACTCCTTATCAATTTACACCAGGAGATCTGGTCAATAAAGCAACTAATGCATGTGTGCCAGTAATGTATGAGTGCTAAATGTTATGCCACGTAGTACACATAAACCAATGTATGTATGCCATGCAATGCATATGACCGCTACGGCGTGTAGCCCGATCCTTTTGGGTACCCGTGCTCACTGGGGGTGTCCAGACTCCGGAGGAGCTTCTATAGCCCAAGCACAATATTAATATCACACCTGCTGCGGCGCGCAGCCCGATCCATATACCACTGCGGCGTGCAGTCCGATCCATGCATGTGTATGCATATGCTCACATGAATGTCATGCCCTAACATATGACCCTCGGCCCCAATCAGTCTAACAAATAATCAGGAAAGCCCCACGGGCAACAATATCATATTAGTTCACAGCTAAAAATGTCATTAAGACCTTGTTCAAGTTTTTCATAACTTTAAAAAAAAATGCTGAATAGCAAAATACCATTTAAAACCTTAAATTTAGATAAAAATATGCACAGTGTTATCAAGACAATGATACCAATCCCTGAAGGATTCAAATAGTCGGCACGAAGCCCAAGCATGATAATTAGTCCAATTCATTTCAATAATTAGGTGATTATTATTATTACGCGGGACGGACCAAGTCACAATCCCCAAATGGTGCTCTACCCCACGCCCGTTATCCGGCGTGCAAGTCACCTCAACACAGCACTAAGATGTGCAAGTCCGGGGTTTACTAACCCTCAGGACATCATTTACAAGAATTACCCACCTCGAACCGACGAAAACTCGTGCCCGCAATGCCTTAGCTCCTCGAACCGGCATCCACGCACGTCCAAACTAGCCAAAATCAGTACAAATATATCAAAATAGGCTAATGGGACATAACCAAATCGAAAGAACTCGAAAAATATCAAAAATCACGAAATTTGCAAAACCCGAGCCCCGGGCCCACATCTCGAAAAATTTCGAAACTCATATTTCCAGAACCCTCGTCTCGCCACGAGTCCATACATATAAAATTTACCAAAATCGGAGTTCGATTGGCCTTTCAAAACCCAAATTTTCGTTTTCAATATCTAGGCCACAATCCTTCACAATTTCTACCCAAATTCATGAAGATTTATGTTAATTCTACCAAAAAAATGATGTTTTTGAGTCAAGAAACTTACCTCCGATGAATACCCGATGATTTCCCAGCGTTTTCCCGTGATTTCTTCTCTCTAGGGCTCAAAAATTGTGTTTTGGGTTAATGAACCCGTAACGCTCTGTTTCTGGATTAAATTCACTGCCAAAACTATTTCTTCTACGCGATCGCGATCTTCTTCACGCGATTGCGAAGCTCAAAATCTCGGCCTCACGCGATCGCGACATCCCTCACGCGATCGCGATGCACAATCACCCTGCTTCACGCGATCGCGTCCTTCATTCCTGCGATCGCGTAGTACATTTCCGCCTGGACCCATTTCTCTTCTACGCGATCGCGTAGATTAACCTGCGATCGCGATGAGCCCCGCTTAATTCTACGCGATCGCGACTGGTTTCCCCTGCGATCGCGATGCCCTAGCCTCCAGCTCTACGCGATCGCATCCCCCTCCCCGCGATCGCGGAGAGCAAATGCCTGCTGCGTTTATGACAACAACCAGCCTTCTCTTTTCTTCCAAAAATGGTCCGTTTGGACCCCCGGATTCATCCCGAGACCCCCGGGACCCCATCGAAAACCACCAACATATTCCAAAACATGATACGAACTTGTTCCAATCATAAAAACACCATATTAAACATCAAAATCTCCATTTACTCACGGATTTAAGCCTAAGTTTCTTCAAAACTTTCAAAACTAACATTCAATCCAAAACCCGGTCAAACGATGTCCGAATGACCTGAAAATTTGCAGACACATCCAAAATCACCTAACGGAACTACTGCAACTGTCGGAATTCCATTCCGACTCCCGGATCAAAATCTCACCTATCGATCGGATTTCGCCAAAATTCAACCTTAGCCAATTCAAGCCTATTTCTACACCGGATCTCCAAATTCAATTCCGATTGCTCTCCTAAGTCATAAGTGATCCCTCGAAACTAGTCGAATCATCAGAATCTGATTACGAGCACTCTAACTCGATAGTCAACTGTAGGTTGACTTTCCATATTCAAACTTCCTTTAAACATGCTATTAGCTTCATTTTCAATTCAATTCACTCCTAACTCACCCGATAGGTTCTAACACTGATATAGAAGCATAATATATGTTAATGCAACATAACGGGGTGGAAATTGACGTAACGACGGGCCGGGTCGTTACATTCTCCCCAACTTAAACAAACGCTCGTCCTCGAGCGGACTCAGAGTTGTACTAGAAGCAACCCAATAGCCGAATGACCTTACCCAGCATATATCCGGGCGATCATACGTCACCCTATCTCACATAAGTCCGAAAACACCACATAGTCGAAATTTCACAGACCATCTGAACCATAAATCACATTGTACTTTCTGAAATCATATGCCAAATGCTAATCCCATGCCTATACTTAAGATACACACGATCCAACTGTAATAGTCCATACTCGCCACCCCGGTGAGATCATATGATGTATCAAACAACCCAATCACTCGAGATAATAATCCCTAATCACAACAATTTCCCACGATAACCAAATACCAACCGAAAAACCTTTTTCATTAGATAGAGTCTTATTCCAACACCTTCATATCCTGCCAACGGCAACCGCACACGCGATATATCGAACCCATCTCTCAGGTCAACCATTCATGAATCCATTCCCCTTTTAATTGATACTACAACAGAATTCGGAGCCAAATCTCGGTATTACCTTTCTGACCAGCTCAAATCACATATACGCACACTCATTATTGGCTTCAACGATCATTTCGATTATAACTCACCGCACTAGTGATATGACACCTCAGCACCGGCCTAAGCCACGATGAGCACAACATGGGCTCCAATAGAAACGTCTGAACACACTTGAATCATGACAGCTCAAATCATGACAACTGTCTCCAGCAAATAGAGCTGCAATTTAATTCCTCTGTGCCATCATAACATAGAACTGAGATCGCGTCTCGCATTATAGAAATAGAGTACCTGAATCCTCCTAGAGAGGTCATAACATCACGTGGCCTTGCCACGATTCGTGATTCTATCCAAACACTATTACTCATGAAGCACCTCAAGCTACCAAGCTCAAAACGGTTAGCCACGCACGGATCTAGGTCTTGAACCCAAGCAATCAACCTCACCCACGGTGAAACAATTAACGTATGCTATTAAATCCTGAAAGGACACAACCGATGTGCCACTCGCCAAGCGATACTCAAAACGGTCTTTTCCTCAGAAGTGAGGAAGTATTGTATACCAGGTAGCATATAACTAACTATATCTTCACAATATTCTGTTGCGGCGTGCAACCCGTTCCAATGACATACCCGTGGCGGCGTGCCACCCGATCCAGATACCATATCTGTGGCGGTGTGCCACCCGCTCCACGCATAAATCTTGCAAAAGGAAATGCATATCGAGTCAAATTTCTCATTACAGCAAACATATATATATATATATATAACCTCAAGCTCGGCCACATGAAACGCATCTGACAACGTTTCTCCATACTGGAACTGAATCAATGGTAGATACCTCTACACTAACATCCGCCACTAAGGTCCAATTGACAAAGCAATGCCTACCAGCCGTCCGCTGGTCCTGGGTACAACTACTCTGTTGGAGCATACTCGGATGTTTTCTGCTACGCAATTTGTGCCATTTTCCGACATAGCCCATATCACATTAGTCTAGACAATCTGACCCATGACAACCAGTCAGCAATCAAATGCCGTAATCCGAATTCGTCTTATCAAGTAATAAGAGAGAGCCACTAGAGCTTCCGATTTCCAATAACCGCTAAACGGTGCCGGTACACACGACATACCACCGCTGCGTAGGCGGGTTACAAGAACTTCTAGTCTCCAACACACATATAACACATGAATCACCATGCTTGATTTCGTACTTCACCATACAAATACATAACGCACATCAAGCGTCCATTCATACCACGAAAACCATTCCGAAATTTCACTATGCCATCAACGACTCAATTATTTTAGTCGATCCAACAAGAGAATACCACCATACCACTGGATATTATCAGTTTACATTACCTTGCCCTTTTGACCATATACTCTGCCAAAACACTAGAATATCAGTACCATTTTCCTTAATCACCGGGAAGCTTGATTCTCGGATTAACTGCGGCTGCCCACGCTGCTCAGGGATTTTAATGACTTTCCATATATGATGAACTGATCTCAAAACCATGCATATGCCATTATCAACCTTCCATAACACATCATGTATACCATATCACACTAAGACAACATGGAAATTCGTATCCCTTTTCTCCGCCTCAAACATCGGCGCACTCAACTAGTCAAGGACATTTCATGATCCCATATAGAGAAAGCTCATTACCCATTTCAAGCTTTGCATACCGACAGGAAATATACTCATTTTTCAAACCTCAGTAAAACACATCATAAACTCTTTCTCCCAATTACATTGCATAAATTAAACTGCCAGGACTGAGTCCTTATACCCATATCGAGTTACACAACTGCCAGCACTCAAAAGCTTTATTGCACAATATCTGCGAGACTCATTACTTCAAACATATACCAGGAATTAACCGTATTCCTTATCATACCGTTTCGGTTTATTAACAAGTTGATCCATTTACCCAGTTTCCTTTCTGATCCATTCTTAATTTAATTTCATATTCTCCTTTACTGAAGGACCACAATACATCAACTTATGTTACCACACTAGATTCATACACAAGACCACACAGTCTAAGGCACATAGGCCACAGAATACTCTCTCAATGTTTCCCAGAAGTACCACATTCTACCACACTTTATTTCGATGAACCTCTTACGATTTGAATTCGTTATCATTACCTTCCAATACGGATTACATAGAATCCCATCATTCACATAATATAACACAAGTACCGATCTCTTCTAACGAAACCACCATCTTTAGCCACATGCACAATCTTAAGGCACCTGACTGTTACAAGCAAAATCTGAACACCGCAACGCCATTCTCGGGCGTCATTCACGCTTATTCAATTATAATTCAACTGTCTTATTGGACAAGACCACGCGTGCCCTGTTAGAACTCTGGCACCACAGAACATGATTACATACAAATGCATTTAGCTATCTTTCCTTCCTATACACCAAACATTCTTACCAGCAGCAGTTCAAACCATCCTATTATTTCTTCATATCTACGAAGCACCATAACCTTTATCAGAATTTCCCAACATACTTAGAGACGGAGCCAACACAGCACACGACAGTGCAATCAGATAATCAATAACAACCTCCCCAACTTAGCTCGAAGCCATTCATCAAGGCACTTTCAACCACTCATATCATTATTACTCAAATGATGCCACAAAGTTCTAGTTAGATTAAACTCAAGTCATTTACCAGCTTCGGCGGAGATTCGAATCATCAGAAATATTAACCCTTTTGCAATTCTTGCATTCATTCACACACAACAGTTACGCCCCCTCTTTAGGTGGCAAAATCTTTTCTAAGTCCCGAATTTTCCAAAAATTTCGGCAGAGTTTCCTTTGTAAATTGGCCTATCCACCTGCCAGAGAATCACCAAACCATTCTAACAATACATCCACAACTCAACAAAACATCACAATGTATTCCAACAACATTAGATCTCAATACTATACGAATCATATTATCACAAGTATACCTGAGCATGTACTGCACCTGCTCGAATCATAACATATATCAAATACCTTTCAATTACACATGAGAGTCAATCCACTTACCTCGCCTCAATTTAGCATTTCCGCACAATACCTTACACCAGGATACACATAGCATAATCACTTTAGTCTTCCTGAGTTTGAACTCGTTCCACTACACATAAGGCACTTTACCTTCCAATTAAGAGGCGATGAAAATATTTCTCACGCCCATAGCTAGGGCTATATATCAAATCACAATAAAGATCAATACCGATCGTATGAACTTCATAATACCGACTCGCAAAATTAATACCTTGGTGCTCAAGCCATAGACAAGGATCTGGCCTCGAGTCCTCCCAACTGGCCCAACATAAATTCATGGAGATTATATCTCGCCCCTCGATCGGGGAATTGCAAGCCATAAGTCAATTATATTACCGAGCGCTCGATGCGTACACAGACGTATGGAAGGAATTTCAAAATTATATCTCAAGCTGAATCAAGTGCGCACGATAAGAATTTCAAGAAATGTGAAGTGTTTCCTAAAGGTTCGCGGCCTCCCGAGGATAAGTACATGCGTCCCCGTACCGATCCACAAGACTCTACCAACCGGCTCAAGACTCATGAGGCCTAGTAAACCTAGGCTCTGATACCAACTTGTCACGGCCCCAAATCCGGTCGTGATGGCGCCCAGCACACTGCTAGGCCAGCCCGACCAATCAACAATAATCACGGAGCCACAGGCTCACTTTATCCAATTTAAGCATAACAATTATAAAATAACAGTGATGGATATATCGAAATAGGGGAACCAAGTCCCAACGCATCCCAACTCCCATAGACCGAAGGGTCAAGAGTCATGAGCCTCTACAGAGTATACAAAGTGTAAATAGAGAATATAACTGTGCACAAGTGTGGGAAGATCAGAACAAAAATACAAACAACTGGAGAATCAGGTCCTGCGAACGCTGGCAGCTACCTCGATTGTCCAAAAGCACTCTCGAGCCGCAATAGAATCAGCTCCACTGTGATGTACCTGGATCTGCACGCAAGGTGCGAGGAGTCGGGTGTGAGTACTTCCAACTCAGCGGTAATAAAAGTAAATAATGCTGAAGGGAAGAAAACCACGCAAGGCACTATCTCTTGCTACACAATACGGAACTATCATTAAAACTTCAAAACACTATCATTTTATTCCTTTTCGGCATATGTGAGTAGATTATTAGAAATCTCAATTTTAGCTACTTTCTTTCATGATAACATACCCATACCTGGAACAATCTCAAACAGTGCAAGTCCGCACTCAAATCAGCCCTCGGGCTCAGCAGTCCTTATCAATTTACACCAGGAGATCCGGTCAATAAGGCAACTAATGCATGTGTGCCAGTAATGTATGAGTGCTGAATGTTATGCCACGTAGAACACGTAAACCAATGTATGTATGCCATGCAATGCATATGACCGCTACGGCGTGTAGCCCGATCCTTTTGGGTACCCGTGCTCACTGGGGGTGTCCAGACTCCGGAGGAGCTTCTATAGCCCAAGCACAATATTAATATCACACCTGCTGCGGCGCGCAGCCCGATCCATATACCACTGCGGCGTGCAGTCCGATCCATGCATGTGTATGCATATGCTCACATAAATGTCATGCCCTAACATATGGCCCTCGGCCCCAATCAGTCTAACAAATAATCAGGAAAGCCCCACGGGCAACAATATCATATTAGTTCACAGCTAAAAATGTCATTAAGACCTTGTTCAAGTTTTTCATAACTTTAAAAAAAAATGCTGAATAGCAAAATACCATTTAAAACCTTAAATTTAGATAAAAATATGCACAGTGTTATCAAGACAATGATACCAATCCCTGAAGGATTCAAATAGTCGGCACGAAGCCCAAGCATGATAATTAGTCCAATTCATTTCAACAATTAGGTGATTATTATTATTACGCGGGACGGACCAAGTCACAATCCCCAAATGGTGCTCTACCCCACGCCCGTTATCCGGCGTGCAAGTCACCTCAACACATCACTAAGATGTGCAAGTCCGGGGTTTACTAACCCTCAGGACATCATTTACAAGAATTACCCACCTCAAACCGACGAAAGCTCATGCCCGCGACGCCTTAGCTCCTCGAACCGGCATCCACGCACGTCCAAACTAGCCAAAATCAGTACAAATATATCAAAATAGGCTAATGGGACATAACCCAATCGAAAGAACTCGAAAAATATCAAAAATCACAAAATTTGCAAAACCCGAGCCCCGGGCCCACATCTCGAAAAATTTCGAAACTTATATTTCCAGAACCCTCGTCTCGCCACGAGTCCATACATATAAAATTTACCAAAATCGGAGTTCGATTGGCCTTTCAAAACCCAAATTTTCGTTTTTAATATCTAGGCCACAATCCTTCACAATTTCTACCCAAATTCATGAAGATTGATGTTAATTCTACCAAAAAAATGATGTTTTTGAGTCAAGAAACTTACCTCCGATGAATACCCGATGATTTCCCAGCGTTTTCCCGTGATTTCTTCTCTCTAGGGCTCAAAAATTGTGTTTTGGGTTAATGAACCCGTAACCCTCTGTTTCTGGATTAAATTCACTGCCAGAACTATTTCTTCTACGCGATCGCGATCTTCTTCACGCGATCGCGAAGCTCAAAATCTCGGCCTCACGTGATCGCGACATCCCTCACGCGATCGCGATGCACAATCACCCTGCTTCACGCGATCGCGTCCTTCATTCCTGCGATCGCGTAGTACATTTCCGCCTGGACCCATTTCTCTTCTACGCGATCGCGTAGATTAACCTGCGATCGCGATGAGCCCCCGCTTAATTCTACGCGATCGCGACTGGTTTCCCCTGCGATCGCGATGCCCTAGCCTCCAGCTCTACGCGATCGCATCCCCCTCCCCGCGATCGCGGAGAGCAAATGCCTGCTGCGTTTATGACAACAACCAGCTTTCTCTTTTCTTCCAAAAATGGTCCGTTTGGACCCCCGGATTCATCCCGAGACCCCCGGGACCCCATCGAAAACCACCAACATATTCCAAAACATGATACGAACTTGTTCCAATCATAAAAACACCATATTAAACATCAAAATCTCCATTTACTCACGGATTTAAGCCTAAGTTTCTTCAAAACTTTCAAAACTAACATTCAATCCAAAACCCGGTCAAACGATGTCCGAATGACCTGAAAATTTGCAGACACATCCAAAATCACCTAACGGAACTACTGCAACTGTCGGAATTCCATTCCGACTCCCGGATCAAAATCTCACCTATCGATCGTATTTCGCCAAAATTCAACCTTAGCCAATTCAAGCCTATTTCTACACCGGATCTCCAAATTCAATTCCGATTGCTCTCCTAAGTCATAAGTGATCCCTAGAAACTAGTCGAATCATCAGAATCTGATTACGAGCACTCTAACTTGATAGTCAACTGTAGGTTGACTTTCCATATTCAAACTTCCTTTAAACATGCTATTAGCTTCATTTTCAATTCAATTCACTCCTAACTCACCCGATAGGTTCTAACACTGATATAGAAGCATAATATATGTTAATGCAACATAACGGGGTGGAAATTGACGTAACGATGGGCCGGGTCGTTACAATATAATAAAGGGGGCATACCTCTTTCATTACGGAGTGGGGCGACATGTTGCTGAAGTGCTTCTGTATGTCTTGGCGGTGGTGGATGCGAAGATCTGACGTAAAGCTGATGCCTTTATTTGTTGAAGTGCAAGGATTGTTTTGTTCCCGCCGGCCCTCGCCGCATCCATCCCTCCTTGCTTCTGAGTGTGTTGTCGTGAGCTGCTGGGTTGGTCCGTTGAGGTCATCCTCGTCTGCTCATACCTCGGCATAGTAGGCATTGTGGATCTCTTCCCATGTGGTGGGAGGGTATTCATGAGTCGGCTTAGTAGCTTTTTGGTTGCTCTCGAGCCATCTCTGCTCAGCCCGTTTTGGAAAGATGCTACCGCCATGCCTTTCGATACGTTTGGTAGGCTCATCCTTACTCTGTTGAATCTGGCCAGGAAGTCCCTGAGTTCCTCACCTGTGGTTATTCAGACGGTGAGGATATTGTTGACCCTGGCCTCCACTTTCTTTGCTCCTACATGGACGGTAGCGAACTTATCCGCCATTTCTTCGAATGTTGATATCGCTCTGGCTGGTAGCCGCGAGAACCATGTTATCGACCCCCCCCAATGTTTTTCCAAACTTATTCAGTAGTACGGATGGTACTTGTTCCTTTAACATATCGTTACCTGCTATAACGGTCATATAGTAGATTAGATGGTCTTCGGGGTCCGTTGTTCCATCATATATCCTTAAGTAAGGTGGCATCATGAAGGTTTTTGGGATCGGGTGAGGTGCAGCTTCTTCGCTATATGGTTGTTCGATGAATCTTCCTATGTCGCACTTCAGTAGTAATTTAGGAGCGCCGGGAATTTTGTATACTCTTTTATGATGCTCTTTCATCTGATCCCGAAGTGCCTTGTTTTCATTCTCCATTTCCTCTATTTTTTAAGGATGGCTGCAAGTGTGCAATCATTGGTCTGGTCATTGGTGTGGTTGTTGTTTGTACGTACAATATCGTGTTCACTGGTAGTAGCGATGTCTGTCGTCAACGGTTTCTTAATGTTGCTTTGGGGCGATTTTTCGACCAAGCTGCCTAGGGTGTTCATCAGCCATTCTTCTAGTAGCTTCTTGACCACCGGGGGTGGTGTTTCTTTGACTACAGACGTGGAAGCTCCCTTTTCTTGCAAGATCGTCGCATCTTCAGATGGGAAGGGTGAGATTTCTCCCTCTTGAGTACTACCAGGAGTTGTGGTTAAGATGCTTTCTCTGCCGGCCTCGTTGAGGGGGCCAATGAGGTTGGTTGTGACGCCTGCTATTGCTTCCAATCTTGCTTCATTTTCTACCATTTTTCGATTTCAGTAGGGTGTGAAGGAAAATGGTTTTCATTTTGGTATTCTAGGTGCAAACTATGATTTCGATTGCCGAAACCCCCACAGATGGCGCTAAATTATTTGACTCGAAAGTTAATAAATACTTTGCAAGCAAATACAATCAAAAAATAGATCAAATGTAAATCGTAATCGAAAATAATAAGACTTAAAAATGTGAATAATATCTCTTATTGCTTTTGATAGATTGAATATTCTAGAAAGTAAAAGATAGAGAGAGAAAGAGAGAGAGAGAACTTGTATTAGAAAAGATCAGATTCCCTTTACAACATTGAGATCCTCCTTTATATAACAGGAGGATCCCCTCGAAATAATAAAATAATACAAAGATAGGTCGCGTGTCCTCGAGGGGACGACAAGACTTAATAAAGCATTTTCGCTCCGATATTTTGAGGACGTACCCTTACTACGATCATTGTTTAGTCAAGGATCGTTGCTACCGCAATTGGCAAAATTTGACGCATACAATCACACCACTAAGTACTACAATTGCAACTACACAAATTTCGATCCATAGTTTCCAATAATAATCAGCTTATTCTAGTTATTTGTGTGGGATCAACACTTTATTATAACTATAAATGGTAAATTAGTTAGTTACCAATTTGGAAAATTTGTATAAATTCTCTTTATGAAATTTAATGTGCAAATTTTTTGTTGCAAGTCAAACTTCAAGGAAGCGTGCTCGTGATTTCAATTTCCACGTGAAGTATCCTATAGTTTTGGTTTCGTAGTTATTTCCTTTTTATCGCCCGCTTGAATATCTTCTACTGTGTTTCTTTTCCTTGGTTTAATTGTTTAATTCCATATCATTACTGCCATCACTATTCTACTCAATTATTTCGGAAGCTGTTTGTATTTATATGCTTTCTCAAGGTCTAATGTTGCTCATTTGTTTTTTGTTTTGTTTTTAAGATTAAAACATCTGAATTTGAATATACATTTGAATATTAAGATGTGTATTAAAATTAATATATATGTATCTAGATACACATTTGAATATATTAAGATGTGTATTAAGATCTGAATAGAAATAATTAAGACTGTTTGATTTTTAACATATGAATGTATAATTTTTTTTTAAAATTTAAAAATTAGTAAACATAAAATTCAAATGAAATACTAACTAATCTAATATCCTATCAAAAAATATGTAGCTTTTTAAAATATGATAGTTGTTGGTGGGTGATGACTAACAGGTGAATGACGACTAGAGGCAGTAGTCGGTGGTAGTTTTGGTTGATGATGGTGGTTCATGCGTAACTCGTTGTGATTTGCAGTGGTGGAGATTATGATTGACGATAGTGGTGGTGGGTGATGATAGTTAATAATATCGGGCGATGATATGTTACAATGATGGGCAGTGCCAGATGTGGTTGTTGATGGTGATGGGGTGGTCTGTTGTGGTAGTTGATGCGGATGAGTGTTGATTGTGGGTGAGAATGATGGAGGTTGAAGTTGTGGGAATAGTAGGTGGTGATGGTCGACTATGGAGGCTATGATTGAGGATGGTGGTGGGGTGGTAGTGGTGGTGGTTGAGGTGGTGGTGGTAGCGGTAGGGGGTGAGGGTGTCATGGGTGGTGGTGGTGGCATGATGGTAGTTGATAATGGTAGGTGGTGGCGACAATTAATAATAAATACGTGATAGCATCTAAATGAAATTAAGTCTCTGTTATAGATCTTAATCATACAGACCTATTTAGACCCATTAAGTGATTGTGAAGTAAAAAAAAACACACTTAATGATTAAGATCTAAATTATTAAGATTCAGACTTTAAAAACAAATGCACTTAATGTCTGAGATCTGAATGATTAAGATTCAGACCTCCAACAAGCGCAAACAAATGAGGTCTTAAAGACTATTTAATCTTGTCAGTAGAAACTATAGCGAATTCATAATACAAAACAAATAATTTACTCCATATTAGACTAAAATAAGTTTAAATGAAGCGACATGTTTAACGATGATTCATTTAGCTGATCCAACCGTCTTAGGATTGTGTAACGACCCGACCCATAGTTACGGGAGTTATTACCCCATTTTCTTCATTTAATACTTTAACATGTTAATTCATATGTGTTTGGAGAGTTAGAAGCAAATCAAATGGAAATTTGATAGAAATAAGGCAATAAACCTCTTTATGAGGAGGATAGTTTGGAAAAGTCAACCAAATGTTGAACGGCAAGTTAGACAGCTCGGAATCGAATTCTGATGATTTGTTCAGCTTGAGGAGGTCATTTATGACTTAGGAGAGCAATCGGAATCGAATTCGGAGGTACGGTGTATATTTAGGCTTGAATTGGCTAAGGTTGAATTTTGGCGAAATATAAACAGTAGGTGAGATTTTGATCCGAGGCTCGGAATGAATTTTCGAGAGTTACAGTAGCTCTGTTAGGTGATTTTTGATATGCGTGCAAAATTTCATGTCATTCGGAGGTGGTTAGGTTGGGTTTTAGATCAATTATTGGTTTCAGAAGTTTTTATGAAAATTAGGCTTGAATCCGTGAGAAAATGGTGATTTTGATGTTTATGATGGTGTTTTTATGTTGCGAGCAAGTTTGAATGAGGTAATGGGAGGTATTTGTGCTTTTGGTTGAGGTCTCGGGGGCCTCGGGATTGTTTCGGATGGTTAATCGAGCAATTCGAAGTGTTATAGCAGGTCTGAGGTGAAGTGTTCTATTGTTTCCGCATCTGCGGTGGATGAGCCGCTTAAGCGGTCCCGCAGATGCGACTATGTGATAGCAGAAGCGGCCATTATGGCCTGGGGGAAATTTCTGCAGAAGCGAACTTAGTTCCGCAGGAGCGGTCTCCGCAGAAGCGGATCCTGACCGTAGAAGCGGTCTGGTAAAAAGTGGCTTGGTTCCGTAGAAGCGGACAGTTTCTCGCAAAAGCGAGACCACAGAAGCGGAGTTATAATCGCAGAAGCAATCCTGGCACATCAGGTAAAAGTCGCAGAAGCGACAGGAAATCCGCAGAAGCGGACGCGTCAGTGAATTAAAGAAAACAGAGTATCGAATTTTAGAGTTCAAAACACACATTTTTAACTTCAGGGAGAGACGAACTTCGAGGGTTTCAAGGAGAAATACTGGTAAATCATCAGGTAAGGGTTCCTAAACCCAAATTATGTTGTTATAACACAAAAGTATAGATTAAATGCCCAAAAAATTGAGAATTTAAGTGAAAAACATGGTGTTAGGGCTTGGAAATTTAGGAAGATAAAGTGGAAGTTGAGAGGTCAAACGGACTCTGTTTTCGATAAAATTTATATGCACGGACTCGTGGCGAGACGAGGAATCTGTTTGTATAATTTTTGGAATTTTTCGAGAAGCAGGCCCAGGGATCGAGTTTTACCAACTTGGTGTATTATTGCGTTTTTCAAGTAAAGTTGATTGGGTTATGTTTATTTGACCCATATTGATGTAATTGTTTTGGTTTTGACTAGATTCGACACACGAGGCGGCAAATTCAAAGGGAAAAGGCATCACGGACTTCCACGACCGGCTAGAGGTGAGTAGTTAGTGTATATGGTAGCCTGAGGGTTCGAAACCCCGGCTTAGCACATTGTGACGCTAGTAGGGCGTGGCTCGCTTCCCATGGCAGGTGCGAGATTGATTATGACTGGGGATTGAGATTTGGTCCATCCTGAATATGAATAATATCTTATATACGGTTCAAACGCACACTGTGTTAGATATATTTGTGGGCTGTAAGCCAAGTTTGGGGCCTTGTGCCGACATGTAGTATCCCTAGGGGATAGATATATATGTGATAGCTTGGTTTGTTAAATCACTAATCTCAGTCCTGGTTTGAAATCACTATTATGAAATGCTAAGTCACATGTTCTTGGAAGACAAAATAAAATTTAAGTATTTTCAATATTAATGAACTGAAACCTGGAAATAAATAATTTGAACTGTTGTGTGACTCATATGTATGTTGTGGAATGAGTATGGATCGGGCTGCACGCCGCAGTAGATAATATAAGGATCGGGCTGCACGTCGCAGCAGATGATATGATACTGCGCTTGGGCTGAAAGAGCTCCTCTGGAGTATGTACACACCCCCAGTGAGCGCCTTCGATGTTAAACGGATCCGGCTACACGCCGCAGCGGTCATATGCATTGTATTGCATTTTTATCTGTAAATTACCTTTGCTAATTGTGATTGGCCATTGTTGTTAGTTCGTGGTAGGTATCGGACAGTAGTTTAGCTTTACTCTGTGGTATTCTGTGGATTTCCTGCTTTCAGCTACTAATATATACTTTTTACTCACTCAGTACTTAGTACTCACCCCTACTCCCTGCACCTTTGTGTGCAGATTCAGGTACACAAGAGGGTTAGATAAGCACTCCAGCTGCTATCAGAGTTATTTTGAGTTGCTGAGGTAGCTTTCGGCGTTCGCAGAACCTAGCTTCTCTTTCCATTCGGTGTTTACTATATGTTTCAGACTTGAGTATTTCATTCAGTATTTCTATTACTACTCAGTTTGCTTAGAGGCTCTATACTCGTGACCCCAGATCTTTGGGAGTGTTATTTCATTTTCGTAGTTCTCAGTATTTATTCATACTATTATTATTGGAGTATCTATTGACTCATATATTCTTCTTGAGATGTCCTTTTGGGACTGGTCTTTAACTGTGGAAACAATTGTTGGTCTGGCAGGCCTAGCTTTAGTGTTGGGCGCCATCACGACCGGATTTTGGTCGTGACAAGTTGGTATCAGATCCTAGGTTACTAGGACTCGCGAGTCATGAGCTAGTTTAGTAGGCTCTCACGAATCGGTACGTAGACGTCTGTATCTATCCTCGGGAGGCTACAAAACTTTAGGAAACACTTCACTTTCTTCGATTCATATCATGCGGTTTGTGTTATCGTGAAACTAAATTTTTCCATATTCTACTCTCTCTGAACACGTGCTAGTGGACGTGTCGGACGATCACCAGTGGCACCCAGAGGTCGTGGTCATGGCAGGGTAGGGCAGCAGAGAAAGCACCTATTGACCCACCAGCTCACCAGACTCAAGGTCAGATCCCAGCACCAGTGGCCCAGGTTCAGGATCAGGTTCCAACTGCAGGCATCCCAGCAGCTTAGGTTCCGTCACGGGCAGTGTCCATTGAGATACCGGGTCTTCATGAGACCTTAGCGCAGATCTTATCAGTGTGTATTGTCTTAGCTCAGGTGGTTGCGGCCTCTACTGCAATAGCTTCTTCACAGGCAGGGGTAGGGAATCAGACCCCCGTTGCTCGCACACCAGAGCCGGTAGTTCAGGGTTTGCAGGCACCTGAGGCAGCTCCAGCTCAGCCAGTTCGGTCGGCTGCACCAGCCCTAGCTTAGGTGGTTCCAGCTATGCCTGATGATGAGCAGCGTCGGTTTGAGAGGTTTGAGAGGCTACAGCCTCCAGTATTTAGTGGTGTTGAGGGCGAGGATGCCCCGGGTTTTCTGGATAAGTGCCAGCGTATGCTTCGTACTGTGGGTATTCTGGAGTCCAACGGTGTTGCTTTCACTACCTTCTAGTTCACGGGACCAGCATTTAATTGGTGGGAGGATTTTGAGAGGCGTTGGCCTGCTGGGGCAGCGCCCCTCACTTGGAAGAAGTTCTCTACGATATTTCTGGAGAAGTATGTGCCCCAGTCTCAGAGGGAGGAGTTGTATCGTCAGTTAGAGTGGTTGAAGCAGGGAGATATATCGGTGAATCAGTACGAGCTGAGATTTACCTAGCTAGCCCGTCATGCCATGTGGATGATTTCGACGGATCGAGAGAGGATCAGGAGATTTGTGAATGGTCTCATCTATCCTATCCGTATATTGATGACTAGAGAGAGGGCTTCAACAGTTACCTTTGAGGAGGCAGTTGATGCGGCTTGTCAGATTAAAACAGACCGCCATCGAGAGCGTGAGGAGAGGGAGGCTTTAGAGGCCTCGGGGTATAGGTAGTTACAGTGGTGCTCCGTCTAGGGGCCAGTCTCAGTCAGGCCGTGCAGAGTCCAGTGGAGCTTCGTCAGACCGTGGTCGTCGGGGCCATCAGGGTCGTCAGTAGAGCCAGCCCGCACTGAGCGCGCTTCCAGCTTAGAGCTCTGCTCCTGCTCCTTCAGCTTAGGGTTCATCGGTAGTGAGGGGTTCTCAGCAGTCCCTTTCTCCAGCTTCAGGCTGTTGCTTTGGATGTGGTGAGTTTGGCCATATCGGGAGGGAGTGTCCCCAGTTGCTTCATAAGTGGTCTCAGCAGAGGGACCAGCCTTCGTCTTCTGCTCCGGTTTCTTCAGCACCAGCTCCGTCAGCTAGGAGTTGTGGTCAGGTAGCCAGAGGTTGCCCTAGGGGTGAGGATCGTACTAGCGAAGGGCAGACTCATTTTTATGCTCTTCCGGATAGGTGGGACGCTAGTACATCAGATGCAGTCATCACAGGTATTATCTTAGTCTGCCACAGGGATGCTTCTGTCTTATTTTATCCCGGATCCATCCTATTCCTATGTTCTTCATATTTTGCGCATCATTTGGGTACGACCCATGGTATTATTACCTTGCCCGCGCATGTGTCTACCCCGGTGGGTGATACGGTTATTGTGGATCAGGTATATCGATCCTGTCTTGTTACTATGGGGGTCTGGAGACCCGAGTTGACTTATTATTATTGGTCATGGTAGATTTCGACGTGATTCTAGGCATGGATTGGTTATCTCCTTACCATGCGATTCTGGACTGTCATGCCAAGACAGTCACATTAGCTATTCCAGGTAATCCGAGGATCGAGTGGCGAGGTGTGACTGATTATGTATCCAACATGGTGATTTCCTTTATAAAAGCCCAACAAATGATTGGGAAGGCTGTTTATCTTATTTGGCTTTCATTAGAGATGTGGATGCCAAGAATCCTAGCCTTGATTCGATCCCCGTTGTGAGGGATTTCCCGGATGTATTTCCAGCAGACCTGTCGGGCATCCGCCTGACAGGGATATCGATTTCGATATTGACTTGGTGCCGGGCACTCAGCCCATCTCTATTCCTCCCTACTACATGGCACCAGCTAAGTTAAAAGAGTTGAAAGAACAGCTTTAAGAACTCTTAGATAAGGGGTTCTTCCGCCCGAGTGTGTCACCTTGGGGTGCGCCGGTATTATTCATAAAGAAGAAAGATGGCACAATGAGAATGTGCACTGATTACCGACAGCTGAACAAGGTGACAGTAAAGAATAAGTACCCATTGCCTCGTATTGAGGACTTATTTGATCAGCTCCAGGGAGCAAGTGTATTCTCTAAGATTGACCTTCGATCAGGTTATCACCAGTTGAAGATTTGGGATTCATACATTATGAAGACAACTTTCAGAACGAGATATGCGCACTAAGAATTTCTGGTGATGTCTTTTGGGTTGACTAATGCCCCAGCCGCATTCATGCACTTGATGAACAGTGTATTTTGGCCGTACCTTGATTCATTCGTGATCATATTTATTGATGATATCCTGGTGTACTCACGCAGCCAGGAGGAGCACGCACAACACTTGAGGGTGGTATTGCAGAGATTGACAGAGGAAAAGCTTTATGCAAAATTCTCTAAGTGTGAGTTCTGGCTTGATACTGTGACTTTTCTGGGAAATGTAGTGTCCAACGATGGTATTCGGGTTAACCCACAGAAAGTCGAGGCGGTGCAGAATTGGCCCAGACCGTCCTTAGTTACTGAGATCTGGAGTTTCCTCGGTATGGCAAGCTATTACCGTAGGTTTGTTCAGGGTTTTTCGTCCATTGCTTCACCTTTGACTAAGTTGACACAGAAGAATGCTCCATTTGTGTGGTATGATGAATGTGAGGAGAGCTTCTGTAAGCTTAAGTGGGCCTTGACCACAGCTCTGGTACTTGTTTTACCATTAGCCTCAAGGGTCTTATACAGTGTATTGCGATGCTTCGAGAGTTGGGATCGGCTGTGTATTGATGCAGGAGGGTAGAGTTATTGCATATGCCCAGTTAAAGCCCCATGAGAAGAACTACCCTGTTCACGACTTAGAAATAGCTGTCATTGTTCATGCCTTGAAGATTTGGAGGCATTACTTGTATGGTGTATCTTGTGATGTATATACAGACCACCGCGGCCTTCAACATTTGTTTAAGCAGAAAAATCTCAATTTGAGGCAGCGGAGATGGTTGGAATTACTTAAAGACTATGATATTACCATCTTGTACCATCCCGGGAAGGCTAATGTGGTGGCCGATGCCTTAAGCCGGAAGGCTATTAGTATGGGCAACTTGGCGTACATTCTAGTTGGGGAGAGGCCCCTTGCAGTTGATGTTCAGGCGTTAGCTAATCAGATGGTAAGGCTGGATATTTCTGAGCCCAGTCGGGTGATTGCTTGCGTGGTATCTCGGTCTTCCTTAAATGACCATATTCGAGAGCACCAGTATGATGATCCATACTTGCTTGTTCTTAAGGGCAGAGTTCGGCATGATGATGCCAGAGATGTCACTATTGATAGTGATGGCGTGTTGAGGATTCAAGGAAAGATTTGCGTGCCCAATGTAGATGAGCTTTAGGAGTTGATATTAGAGGAGGCCCATAACTTGCGGTATTCCATTTATCCGGGTTCCACAAAGATGTATCAGGATTTGAGGCGGCATTACTGGTGGAGGAAAATGAAGAAAGATATTGTGAGTTATGTAGCTTGGTGCCTAAACTGTCAGCAGGTCAAGTATGAGCATCAGAGGCCTGGTGGTGTGTTCCGGCGTATTAATATTCCCGAGTGGAAGTGGGAAAGGATCATTATGGACTTTGTTAGTGGACTCCCTCGGATAGCGAGGAAGTTTGATTCAGTCTTGGTGATTGTGGATAGGCTGACCAATTCAGCTCGCTTCATGCCTGTGTGTACTACATACTCCTCAGAGCGGTTAGCAGAGATATTCATCTGCGAGATTATGAGATTGCATGGAGTTCCCATTTCTATCATATCAGACAGAGGTACCCAGTTCACTTCTTTTAACGAGAATTGGGTTCACAGGTAGAGTTGAGCACAACATTTCACCCACAGACGGATGGACAGTCTGAGCGTACAATTCAGATACTAGAGGACATGTTGCGTGCTTGTGTCATTGATTTCGGTGGTTCATGGGCTGATTACTTGCCTCTTGCAGAGTTTGCTTATAATAATAGCTATCAGTCCAGCATTCAGATGGCGCCATATGAAGCCTTATATGGGAGGCGGTGTAGGTCTCCAGTCGGTTGGTTTGAGCCCGACGAGGCTAGATTATTGGGGACAGAGTTAGTTCAGGATGCCTTAGACAAAGTGAAGGTGAATCAGGAGAGACTTCGCACAGCTCAGTCACGGCAGAAGAGATATGCAGATCGGAAGGTCCGAGATGTGTCTTATTCAGTGGGAGAGAAGGTGTTGCTGAAAGTTTTGCCTATGAAGGGCGTTTTGAGGTTTGGAAAAAAAGGAAAGTTGTGCCCAAGGTACATTGGACCTTTTTAGGTGCTTAGGAAAGTTGGGGAGGTGTCCTATATGCTTGCTTTGCCACCCAGCTTGTCGGGAGTTCACCCGGTGTTCCATGTATCTATGCTTCGGAAGTACGTTGGAGATCCATCACATGTGTTAGACTTCAGCACAATATAGCTGGATGAGGAATTGGCCTATAATGTGGAGCCAGTAGCTATTTTGGGTCGACAGGTTCGTAAGTTGAGGTCCAAAGACATAGCTTCGGTGAAAGTGCAGTGGAGAGGTCGTCCCGTGGAGGAAGCAACTTGGGAGACCGAACAGGAGATGCGGAGCATATATCCATACTTATTTGAGACTCCAAGTATGTTTCTCAACCCGCTTGCGGACGAGCGTTTGTTTAAGTTGGGGAGAATGTAACGACCCGACCCGTCGTTACGGGATTTATCGCCCCGTTTTCTTCATTTAATACTTTAACATGTTAATTCATATGTGTTTGGAGAGTTAGCAGCAAATCAGATGGAAATTTGATAGAAACGAGGTAATAAACCTCTTTATGAGGAGAATAGTTTGTAAAAGCCAACCGAATGCTGACCGGTGAGTTAGATAGCTCAGAATCGAATTCTGATGATTTCGTTAGCTTCGGGAGGTCATTTATGACTTAGGAGAGCAATTAAAATCAAATTCGGAGGTCCGGTGTATATTTAGGCTTGAATTGGCTAAGGTTGAATTTTGGCGAAATCCGAACGGTAGGTGAGATTTTGATTCGGAGCTCAGAATGAAATTCTGAGAGTTGCAGTAGCTCCGTTAGGTGATTTTGGATATGCGTGAAAAATTCTTGCCATTCGGAGGTGGTTAGGTCGGGTTTTAGATCAAATGTTGGTTTCGGAAGTTTTTATGAAAATTAGGCTTGAATCCGTGAGAAAATGGTGATTTTGATGTTTATGATGGTGTTTTTTTTGTAGCGAGCAAGTTTGAATGAGGTAATGTGAGGTATTTGTGCTTTTGGTTGAGGTCCGGGGGGCCTCAGGATTGTTTCGGATGGTTAATCGGGCAATTCGAAGTGTTATAGCAGGTTTGAGGTGAAGTGTTCTGTTGTTTCCGCATCTGCGGTGGATAAGCCGCTTAAGCGGTCCCGCAGATGCGACTATGTGATCGCAGAAGCGGCCATTATGGCCTGGGGGGAAATTTCCGCAGAAGAGGACTTAGTTCCGCAGGAGCGATCTCCGCAGAAGCGGATCCTGACTGCATAAGCGGTCTAGTAAAAAGTGGCTTGGCTCCGCAGAAGCGAACAGTTTCTCGCAAAAGCGAGACCGCAGAAGCGGAGTCATAATCGCAGAAGCGGTCCTGGCCCATCAGGTAAAAGTCGCAGAAGCGACAGGAAATATGCAGAAGCGGACGTGCCTAAGGGAGTGTATTTCCGCAGAAGCGAAACTCGTCAGTGAATTAAAGAAAATAGAGTATCGAATTTTAGAGTTCAAAACACACACTTTTAACTTCGGGGAGAGACGAACTTTGAGGGTTTCAAGGAAAAACAGTGGTAAATCATCAGGTAAGGGTTCCTAAACCCAAATTACGTTGTTATAACACAAAAACATAAATTAAACGCCCTAAAAACTGAGAATTTAAGTGAAAAATATGGTGGTTAGGGCTTGGAAATTTAGGAAGATAAAAGTGGAAGTTGAGGGGTCAAACGGACTCCGTTTTCGATAAAATTTATATACACGGACTCGTGGCGAGATGAGGAATTCGTTGGTATGATTTTCAGAATTTTTCGAGAAGCGAGCACGGGATTCGGTTTTACCAACTTGGTATATTATTGCGTTTTTCAAGTAAAGTTGATTGGGTTATGTTTCTTTGACCCATATTGATGTAATTGCTGTGGTTTTGACTAGATTCGACGCACGAGGCAAAAAATTCAAAGAGAAAAGGCATTACGAATGAGTCCACGGCCGGCTAGAGGTGAGTAGTTAGTGTATATGATAGCCTGAGGGTTCGAAACCCCGACTTAGCACATTGTGACGCTAGTAGGGCGTGGCCGCACCCATGACAGGTGCAGGATTGATTATGACTGGGGATTGAGACTTGGTCCATCCAGGATATGAATAATATGTTATATGCGTTCGAAACACACACTGTGTTAGATATATTTGTGGGTTGTAAGCCATGTTTGGGGCCTTGTGCCGACCTGTAGTATCCTTAGGGGATAGATATATATGTGATAGCTTGGTTTGCTAAATCACTAATCTCAATCCTGCTTTGAAATCACTATTATGAAATGCTAAGTCACCTGTTCTTGGAAAACTAAATAAAATTTAAGTATTTTCATTATTAATGAACTGGAACCTGTAAATAAATAATTTGAACGGTTGTGTGACTTATATGCATGTTGTGGACTGAGGATGGATCGGGCTGCACGCCGGAGCAGATGATATGATATTGCGCTTGGGCTGAAGGAGCCCCTCCGGAGTCTGTACACACCCCCAGTGAGCGACGTCGACGTTAAACGGATCGGGCAACACGCTGTGGCGGTCATATGCATTGCATTACATTTTTTTTCTGTAAATTACCTTTGCTAATTGTGATTGGCCGTTGTTGTTAGTTCGTGGTAGGTATCGGACTGTAGTTTTAGCTTTACTCTGTGGTATTCTGTGGATTTCCTGCTTTCAGCTATTAATATATACTTTTAACTCACTGAGTACTTAGTACTCACCCCTACTCCATGCACCTTTGTGTGCAGATTGAGGTACACATGAGGGTTAGACGAGCACTCTAGTCTATATCAGAGTTTATTCGAGTTGCTGAGGTAGCTGCCGGCGTTCGTAGAACCTAGCTTCTCTCTTCATTTCAGTTATTTCTATATATATTCCCAGACTTGAGTATTTTGATCAGTATTCATATTACTATTCCGTTTTTGCTTAGAGGCTCTAGACTCGAGACCCCGGATCTTTGGGAGTGTTATTTCGTTTTCGCACTTCTCAGTATTATTCATACTATTATTATTGGAGTATCTATTGACTCATATATTCTTCTTGAGATGTCCTTTTGGGACCGGTCTTTAACTGTGGAAACAATTGCTGGTCTGGCTGGGCTTGCTTTAGTGTTGGGTGCCATCACGATCGGATTTGGGTCGTGACAGATTGAGATGTAATTGTTATCGTAAATAACTAGCAAACATGCGGATCATATCGGATATGAGACGGGTAGAAAATGGGTGATTAAAAAACGGATAAACTATTTGACCCGACCCATGTGCAATATAAACAAAAAACGGATTAACCGACGAAAAATATGAACAACCATATTATTCATGGTTTCTTGAATATAATCACTTTTGGGAGAATTTCTAATCTCCCAAACTCGAGAAACCCCAATTTGAAGTTTTCCAAGTGTAAAAGTTAAATTCATTGGTTATCCATTTTCTAAATGAATAATATGGTTCTTATCTATATTTGGTCCATTTTTAAAAAGTTTATTATCCAACATATTTTTAGTGAATAATACGAGTAGTTACTTATTTTCTTTTAACCATTTTGCAACCACCATACATAACCAATACCCTCTCTAGGGTCATGCACATAAAATGAAAGAGAGTTCAGCGAAACCTTTGCTGCACAACGAAAAACATCATTATCTTAACCACAAAACCTTCTTGAGCTATCTTTTTATGGGCTGGGAACAATCTCATTTTTCCCCTTTCTTTTTTTTTTTTCAAAACCTCTCCTAAATTAGGAGAATCTATAGTGTTTTCACACTTCCCCTCTAGCATGACTTGAACGCAGGACCTAACGGTCGTGAGTAGAACTATTTTTACCAACTGAGCAAGCCTCATTTGTCCTCAATTTTCAGTTAAGACAGTAAAGAGTACATTTTTCTTGACAACTTTACTGAAAGTAGAACCACTGGCTTAACTCTGAAGATGCAGATTCTATGAGTAGTTTGCCATATAGATGCCTCAACAGCAAAAGCAAACCATCACTCAAGGTTCAAGTAACTGAAGTTTTTCAAGTCTCAAAGAGGGGAGCTCGGTGAATTTGTGAACTTGTACTCATCATGAAACCTATTCTATTAGAAGTCAGATAACAAGGTACACTTTTACCTTCAGATTATGATAACCACCCAGTGTAATCGCACAAGTGCGATCTGGAAAGGGTAGGATGTACGCAACCTCACCCCTTACCCCTACCCTCGGATAAAGATTCCTTCAGATTATGACACTAATAAAATAGCTCCAACATGATAAACAATAAAGGGAACGCCTTCCATCTCAAAGCAAACAAAAACAACAAGTTGTTCTGGACTCAGAAGAGTACTCATTACCATTACCGATAACGAGCAGAAACATTTATCCAAGTGTAGGATGCAAGCAAATGGCATCATTATTTGGGAATTTCATCCACAACTGAAAAGACCCCAGACAACAGAGTTTTAAAAAGAAATCTAGAAGTAGTTGCTGCTGTAAAAGTTTTTCAGGAAATTAGAGCTGCCCTGATCTTTGGCTTCAAGGTCCTGCACAAGACCTTGGTTACCAACGACGTATTTGCCAACAATGTGGTGCCTCTGCTTGGAGTGGTCCACAACGTTCTTCAACTCTTCCATGCCCTTAAACAGCAGCATATCAATTACCTGTAGGATAGAGATGAGTTATGAAGACAATGGGACAACCTGCCTCTTGCTGCATAATTGAACACCCACATTTTACTAAAGCATTTTTCTTATAAGGTAAGTAAATTTCATTAAAGAAAGGGGCAGCAACAACAACAACAACATATCCGGTCTTCTCCCACACCGTGGGTTCTGGGGAGGGTAGTGTGTACACAAACCTTACCCTTACCTTATGAGGATAGAAATGTTGTTTCCAATAGACCCTCTGCTTAGGAAAGCATAAGCACCACATTGATGAAAATACAGACAAAAAGGGACAGTACCACAAAGCCAATTTTTGTCATTAAAGAAAGGGGCAAAGCCCGTAAACAAGCAGCATACCAAAAAGTAGAAAACCTACGGAAACATTTTACTGAAACATATAATAGGATGACTAGTGGACACGTACCAAATTATAATAAAGAGCAATATGCATCTTGATGAGAATTCTCATGAGGCAAGTTTTACTTAGGATAACAATCTATAAACTCGAGGTGTAAGAGGGTATTTGGATTGACTTATTTTAAGTATTTATTGGCTTTTAAGTACCTTTTTAGTGTGGTGTGGTGTTTGGCAATAATAAAAAGTGCTTAAAGACACTTACTTTTAGGCATAAAAAGTAAAAAAATAAGCCAAAAGCCAAAAGTTGGGTATTATCAACTTATGGTTTTTGGCTTTAGCTTAAAAGCTATTTTTTATAAGCCACCTTTAAAGCAATTCCTGGAAGTTTCTCTCTTCTCCTTTTGTCCTTTCTCGATTTATTATGTTGCTGGGCAGGAGGTGGAGGATGTCCCTTAAGGGGAATAAAAGTTGTTGCCAAGGAGGCTAAAGGGGTGCAGAAGATTACTTTAATTACTAAGATTATATAGATTCTTTTTCCACGGTGACCCATTTAAAAGTAGGTCCTTTCCAACCAGAAGAAAAATAAAAGAACATATTGTGTACATAAGTTCGATAGAGAGGGCAATATAGCTTGATACATATTGGCCAATGCTACGGTATTGGTTAAATATTTGAGTCTATGAGGGAAGAGGGAGCAATGTTACAGTTATTTTCTTTGATCTCCATTTTTGTACCATGAGAATGTCAATGTGATCCTTTCAATTAACTAGGACACTATACAACTAAATACTCTGTTTTCCCAAAAATCACTCACCAAATAAACAGAGATGATCACACTACTCCACCTGAGACCCCCCCCCCCCCCAAAAAAAAAAAAAAAAGCTAAATGAAAAAAATACAAAACAGGGAAAAAAAAAGAAGAAGAAGAAGAAGAAGAGCCCCTTATCTTCACTCAAAGTACAAAATACATTCTGGATGCTTTCTTTATAATTCACTCACAATAAAAATGAGCTCAGTTACATGATAACGCATTTGCAATCTTAGAGATAAACGGCATCAATTACATGATAATGCATTTGGAATCTTAGAGATATACACTTGCTTAATCCAAGAGAAATAATTTAATGCAAGAAACCAAAACCAAAATTGAAACAAACAGAAAAGAGAAGGGACAACGATATTGTTTATATTCTTTTCGATGTATTAGCGTTTCCAATTCAACTTTTTTATAACCTGCTTCATGAGATGTCTGCTCCTGAATTGTTCAATACTCTCATCAATAAAACCTTTGTTATCCAAAAGAAAAGAACAAAAAACATAAACAAAAATAAAAGAACGGAAAAAGGAGATCATATACACTGTATATACTAAATGGTAAGAGAGTATCTAATACAATGTGAAACCAATTATTATGTAATAAAGAGGAAACAGGAGGTATCTAATGATAAAGATCTAACGAATGCAGAAATCACAACTTGAGGAATTGCAAGCGTAGAAAATACTTGGCTATTCTTGTCCTGCAGGGAGAAGATATTATGCAACTATATATAGCCTTCTCTTCCCTCAATCTAATAGGTTTTTTGTATCCTCAGTTTTCAATGATCATTAGTAAGCTCTACCTGCATACCTTGCCTAATCTCTGAAGAAATAGCAGCAAAATCAAAAGATCCATCATTATCTAAAGCACAGGGCCCGAGCAAACGAGCATTGCCCTGATAGGTAAGCAAATACCAAAGAGTTCCATATATAACATATAAATCAGAGAGGCATCTTGACAATGCACCATCAGATTCTCCAAGTTAGAGAATAAGCAAAATTCATTTATCTGCTGTTTACAGTTTTTGATAAGGGAATGCATTTAGCCGCTTAGTATCACGGCCTTATGCATTTAGCCGCTTAGTATCACGGCCTTAGTCTAACAACAAAATCACTAGAAGCTCATTTTATTGGTCAGCAATTTCTTTGACTAAAATATTCTTCTTTCTGCCCTCTACGTACTTTTACAATAGAGATCTTCAAATATGCATCAATCAAACCCATATTTGCATCTGGTCTTTTCTAAGTAGGTCAACATCTCAAGACTCTGAACAGCAGTAATAAGTCTTTCTGAATCCTACAAGCAACTACCTAGAAGAAGAAGCCACATTTAGACTTCATCAGCTACCTAATCAAACCCAAAACTAGAATTCTGTTAAAATTTTGTTTTACTGGTTTGGAAATCCAAGGTAAGCGCCATTTAGATCAAAATGAATAACCACCCAGTTCAAACTTGTTTGCTGGTTGTTAAAATCCATTTGATTCACCTGAGTATTGGTTCAAATTAGCAACCAATTATATCTTGCCAGTGAAGTGAGCTAAAATCCAATAATGGATGTTTTAAATCCAACACATCAATTCATTTAAGTTCAGCAGCAAACTTGGCTCCAGATTCACGCAAATACTCCTATATCTCCTCCCTAAACTCCACTCACCCTCAACTCTTGAAAATCAAAGGGAAACACAGAAATACTAATATTTTCCGAATGGAGCACTTTATTCTTCAAGAAAGATCAAAACTTCCTCAAATATGGTAAAGATTAAGATATCCTAAAGCAACTAAGAACAAAATTAAGAAACTTTATCATCAGACTTCATATTTTCCCCTTGTCTGTTATACCCGATGACAACAGAATACACAGCCCATTTACTCGCATAATCTTTTCTATCAAGCAATTCTGATACGTCATTCAATTTCTATCTCACCATTAGTCATCAGCAACTACTTTATCAAATCAATCAAATAAATTCACCATTTTTACAATGTCAATTACCAAGAAATGAGAGTTTTTTCTCATTTGAACCGGGTTTGCCTGAATTGGCGGGTAAAAAAAGAGGGTTGTTGTAAATTAACAGCCAAAATAAAAATAGTCTAATTGCAAATAATACATAGTATGATTCAGTAACCAGACCCTAACTGGTTCATTATGAGACATAATTAATAATTAATTTTGTTTTAAGGAGGAATAAAATAACAGAGTACCTTAGGATTAGTAACGTTGGAATTCTTACGAACTTCAGCAGCGACAGCGGAACGGAGTTGGGAGGGAGAAACGACGTCGTACAAATTATAGATATCCATGATCTCAGGGATGGATCTGCAACACATCCTGAAGAATTCTAAGGTCCTGTTCTTAGCCTCGGCCAAACTCGCCGAGTTTGGTGGGACCCTCATGTTTCTCACCATATGCGCCATTTCCTTCTTGATTTTTCGTTTGTTTCTTCTTTTCGCTCTGCAATTGTGTGAAGAGGAAATTGAATGAAAAATGCTGAGAAATGAGAAGAAAGAAGAGGAAGAAGAAGCTTCTAGATTACCTGGAAGTGAATGCAGAGAGAAAGAGTTCCAACGGGTATGCATTGTCAATCCCAAAAATGAGGGGGACTATAATGCAAAGTTCTTTTGTTTACAGACCCATTTGCAATTAAGAGAGCTGTCTTTTAATTATTTTTCAAGGGCAATTTTGACCTTTAACAACATCAAATGAAACGTGTTCTTTAATCCCAAAGTTGAACCGCCACTGCTTCAGTTCTTCCACCCAACATGTGTCGCAGGTTTTTATCTTGTGTGCAGTTTGAGGTTACATGGCTTTTACTCCTATCAATTCTACAGAGTTCTTTCATCTGCTTTCTTTGGATAATCACTTCGTCTTCCATGTTTTCTTCTTCAATCTAATCAGAGAGTCCCAAAAGTACCAGCACGATCTTCTTCTGCGTCTTCCTCTTTGATTCGATTTTGAAATTAGTTCTTTTATTGATTGTTATTTTTGTTTCTTTGTTCTATTTTTCCTTTCCCCTTTTATTTTATGCGCTATGCTTGATGTGATTTCTTTAAGTTATGCATTTTTTGGGTATCTTAAAAACCTAGCAAAGCAGAGAGGGCAGTAGGATAATCGATTGGGTTGGCATAGAATCATTCAAATTGGGATTCCAACATGATACTTCTCCCAAGTTAAGTATACTATTTTCCTGTTCGTGGTTTCGGTTGGTTTATCAGCTTTTTGTTACTATGCATAATTTCTTTTATAATTCAATTCAAAGAGTTAAGTGGAATTTATTTTGCAATTTATGGTAAAATGTAATTTATGATGATGTTAATGAATTAACACAGAAGGCAAGCTTTCTTTCATAATGAAGGTGTTAGGAATTAATGCCCCAAAGTATTTTCGCACATTAAAACTTAGAATCTTCTCTTCTTACTATCCTCTTATGCGCTATTTTATTGTGCTTCAGAATTTATTTTTGTTAACTTGGGTTGAAAGAGGAAGACTGAAGCTCGATATCATGCTGACTTCTCAGATGTTTGCTCTGCTATTATTGTCTTGGATTCTCAGGATTGAATTTCTTATTTTTCTTTACATAGGCATATGCATAAAACTGTAGAATATTGATAGTGAATAAGATGTTTATTCACCTCGTCCTTTTTCTTTTCTTTACTCAATTCTGATTCTCACTTAAAGCTTTGACTATTTGCCCTCTTATTTTGTTAATATGTTGGTTGAACTGTTGCGTCCACTCAGTTTTTAGTTACATATTTCTGGTTCTTTTAGTTGTCAAGTAATTTTCATGAACCATAGTTTGAAATTTGGGAACACCCACAAGATTTTAGATACATATATCTATTTTTTAAGTTAGTATGGAACTATTGTGAGTTGTAGTTTGAAATTTAATAATAGCTATATTGATATATCGTCTTGATCTCCTTTGGGGGAGGTAAGACCTGTAACCACATCGTACTTTTGTGTTGCATTGAATTGTCCAGAAGTATATATGAAAAACATGCTTGATAATGTAGCTTTCTGTGCGGAGTGTGACTGCTATTCAGCTGAACATTAAAAAAGTAACAACCTGCATATGAAAGAACCTAAGCATCCAATCATTGCCAACTACAAAATTTCTTGGAGGATGATCGTCCCTTCATGTGCTTGATGGGGATGTAAACACATAATATCTAATTCATTTGCTCTCCCTGTGTATCCCTCCAACAGCAATACACCATTAAAATGTCATCTTTCTACTTGCAGCTCTCAAATATGCCTAAGTTTACTTTTTTCATTCTTATATCATTTCATTGTTATAATTTATCTTACTTATAGTAAGTTGTTATTTTGAATTGTTTTAAGAAAATAACAACTCCTATTTTCGAATTTGTTTGTGCATGTTTTTGCTTCTGTTGCAAATATACCAGGTAACATTTAGACTCTAAGCTCATTTTAACTTTGTTTCCTCAACTTCGGCCACCTTTCTTTCCTTATGAAAACCTAGGTAACATCTTACTTAATCTTTTATATTCTATAATCGATGCATCCAGTAATATTGCTAAAATACTAGATTTACATATTTGCTCCATAAAAAAAATTCCCATTTTTCTGCAAATATGAAAAGAAAAATATCAAACATGATTAATCATTTTTTTATATCGCATGACTTTATCTCATCATGTAGCAGTACGTCCTAGCACCTATTCCTGGCCATCTATATAATCAAAAAACCAAGAAATAGTACTATACAATTAAACAACTCGTGGAGGACAAATTGAGAGAGAAAAAACTGAAAAAATCTTAAATTTTTACTATCAGATGCATCATGCATGTTTAAATGAGAAAATTTCAAACCCTTTATTTGAGTCACAATTTTTAATTTGCAACCACAAAATTCTACTATGTTAACTGAATCTGAACACCAAGTTGGCAATAGTGAGTAAACTATTATCATTTGCAAAATTATACTAAAGGGTATAAGGATAAATCTTTAAGATGCCACTTTGGTACCTCTAACCATTAGAGTATCTGTTGAGGCATAGCTTCTGAAGGTGTTTCCATTTGCTAGCTCAACAAGTATGCATCTATTTTCTCCTTGTAGCATACTAGGATAAAATGTGATTAGATTTGTCAATAGCTCAAGTTATATTAGCAATGAAAGACTAAGGTTATATTTCATACACACCACTTCTGTTTTTCTCATACTTGCCTTACTCCATGCTTTTCCATTCTTTTTTTAGTTCGAAAATGTTCTTTTTAGTTTTTGTTACTGCTGCAATCCAATAAGGCTGAAAGTACAAATGCTGGCCTTTTCTAAGCAAGTAGAATTTCAGGCTTTCCCAGGCAAACTGAAGTTAAATACACAACTGTCACTTTTTTCCATTCTATTAAAATTTTAAGAATAAAAATACTATTTTAGATAGATGGAAAATTGTTGATAAGTAAGAAATAAGGAGAACTTTGTAGTCATGAAAGAATCATGCTATAATGAAAAAGTAATTTCTCTTATTTAAGGTTTTCTTTAGGAACGGTCTCTTGTTGTCATTTAAATGCATCTTACCTGATTTGTTGTATTTGATTCGATTAATGTTTAGGATTCTGTATGATATCTTTTCTTTCTTATTCTCTCTGTGTTGATTTTTGTGAGTTAGACATATAACTTTGGTGTGACTTCTCACTGCTTGAAATTAAACATGGATCACTCTTCTTGGATCCAGATATCAGAGTTGACTAGATTACAAAAGTTTTATTGAGGCAAACACATATAATATTTATGACAACTATTTACTTAATCATTTTGTAAAATCTTGGAATCCATTTCACATAATAGTTCACATCATCTACATCTTTAATGGAAACATTGTTTGAGAATTAAATTAATATTTTGATAATTTATTCTCTCAAGTGTTTGAAGGCAGAAAAAAGAATACTAATGTATGCTCCCCCCCCCCCCACCCCACAATTTCTGTAATGCTTTACCACAATGTAGCAGCCTTTGTGATTTCTTTTGATTGCACTTTTTTATCAATTAAGGTCAATGACTTTTATGAAATCAAATAGCTTTCTACAAGTGAACCTTTATGTCTGGTAAATTGAGTCAAAGAGTGAGGAAACACTGTACAAATTTTTGGAAGAAAGTGATTTTGTGTATGTTTTAATTCAACTTCTAATTTAAAAGCCTAAACTTTCTGTGTAAATGGAAAATGTGAATTTTGTATCGCATCATTACCAAAATTAATACTACTTTTTCTACTATCATTTCAGTGTTACACTATTGTTATGTAGCTATAAGGTATATTAATGTGTTCTCGCAACTCTCTTATATGTAGAATCTTTTTTAAGTATGCTAAAGCTAAGTCTACTGCTTTTTGGAACCAGTATTGACGTAAAAAATATGGATGTATATGACAAACAATTGTATAAATGATCAATTGCAACCAACTAATTCATTTCTTCTACTATGTCGACTTATTTGCACACATTATGTTCAGGTACCAGAGTTGCTTCAAACAATGCAGTAGAGGTGCCTATCAACAACATTATGGTTGCATTAACACATCATCATTTGTCTTAAATAGTCTTACCAGGGATGTAATTGAAGTATACAACGTGAAAATAGTTTGTTCCCAAATGCATAATATGGAGTAGCATATATGCAATGTTGTCTTTTCCTGGCTTGATATTATGCAGTTGCTTACTCCAGCTTATTCTTTTTCTGATTTCATGTCGTACATTCAAGCAATTCAAATAGAATTAACTATTTTTACTTTTATAATATTGGGCCCGTGCTGGCACGGGCAAGCACTACCTAGTTAAAAAATAAAATACTTATTATATTGTTGTTAATGACCTATTCTATGTTGCAATAATCGAGGATCAAACTGCAATAAATAAATAAAAATACGACCACTTAAAGAAAATTCTCATCCCTTTCTCAATAAATAAATTTTATTTAATAAATAATCTGAACTTAGACGATCAATCATATCAAAGTTTAGAAAATCAATCATATCTTTCTTGTTTCTATTCATTGTGCTATTTGTATATCATGGCCCTTTATAATTTTGAATTTAATAAAATGATTGATCACACCCAACTATGCCTTATAAAAGGACAATGTGGTGGTTGCAAATTGTCACGACCCAAACCCTGGTCGTGATGGCGCCCAACACAATGCTAGGCAAGCCCGACCATATTATCCATTAAACCAGTCAATCATTAATCAAATTAAACTTAAACAGTAACTGATCATATAAGGTGATAAGCGAAATGTAAAAGCATACAAAATACGGTCCCAACCATATCGTGGTGTCACGAGACTAAGCCTCTACAGAATAACATCCTAATACAAACAAGTCTAGGCAAATAGGAAATCAACAAGATGATAAAGAAGGAGAAAACATGCTCTGCGAACGCTGGCAGCTACCTCGTAGTCTCCGCAAAGTGGGTATGAGCAAGCAGCTACAATGCCTCAACCGCTCTCCGGCACCTGTGGATCTGCACAGAAAGTGTAGGGGAGTGGGGTGAGTATATTTCAACTCAGTGAGTAACAATAATAAACAATAACTGAAAGTAAGAACTCCTGTGCTATCACTTAGCAGTTCTATGGCAACCCTCACAGGTACGTCATCACTGTAGTAAGTACTTTGATCTCCAAACCACATCTATCTCTACAAGATCCTACACTAATCAAACCCTCACTCGTATCCCTACGGTGTACGGCCATCTCAATATATGAAATCACATACCTATGTTTATAATGTATAAGTATTTAAGTAGGTAATAGGATATGAATAAGTATAATGCTGCGGCGTGCAGCCCGCTCCAATACATATACCGCTGCGGCGCAAAGCCCGCTCCATTTAACGTCGATAGAGCTCACTGGGGGTGTATACAGACTTCGGAGGGGCTCCCTAGGCCCAAGCGCTATGATACTGCGGCGTGCAGCCCGATCCACACATGTATTACTGCGGCGTGCAGTCCGATCCGATATATATGTATATATATTTATACTGCTGCTGCGCGTGCAGCCCGATCCCATAATATACACCAGCGCTCACCGAGAACGTGTGCAAACTCGTACTCCGAACGGGCTCCTACGTACCTCAAGCGCAATAATACTACGACGTGCGAGTCCGTCCCACATGTATATTATATGTATATTACTGCGGCGTGCAGGCCGATCCAATATATATATACTGTTGCGGCGTGCACCCCGATCCAATATAGGTATATATATATATAATACCTCATAATGGGTCCTCGACTTATCCCAGCCAGTATATACTTGGCCTTTCAGGCCCATTCAGCTAGAACAGGGAATTCCACCCTGGGATAATCTCTCTCAATGTACACATCTAGTACGGGCTCATATTATGCTATACAGCTAGAGCTACGGCCGAGTGTATGTTTCCAACACGATATAAGGGTCACCTAGCTCTATAGGTTCCCTAATGCTCTACAGATCGGCACAAGGCCCCAAACATGGCTATTAGCCCAATTGTACAGTTATAATCTCATTAACAGTCATAAAACACAGTATTCCATTAGCCGGGAAGGACCAAGTCCGAACCCCAATAACCATGTCACCACGCCCGTCATGGAACGCGTGTCTCATCTCAATATAGCACTGTGAAGTGCTAGTACGGGGTTTCAAACCCTCACTACATTGTTTACTACTACCACTCACCTCGAACCGTAGAAGCTTCAATCCGCCTTGCGCTTGCCTCGCAAATCAATCTCCTCGGATGCCAAATATGCTCAGAATCATAGAGAATGCATCAATATATGCTAATTTCACGCAATTCATTTGAAATTACCCAAATTGTATCAAAACCCACAAAGTTGTCAAAACCCGACTTTTGGTGCGCTTCTCGAAAAATTATAAAAATTACATATTTGGAACCCTCGTCTCAATACGAGTCTAGGCATATCAAATTTACCAAATTCGGACTCCATTTGCCCGCTCAAATCGGTATTTTTCTACAATTTTAGGCCTAGGGCTAAAACCCACATTTAATCCTCCATTTTCATAGAAATAATCCATGATTTCATGATAAAAGTGTGTAATTAAACCACGAAACTTACCTCCGACAATATCCCGATGATATCCCAGCTATTTCTCTTCACTTCCCCTCTCTAGGCTTCAAAAATGGGGGTTTATGAAATGAAACCCGTAATGAAATGTTCTGGTTCTAAAATCACTGCCTGGGACTTTTCTTCTACGCGTTCGCGTTCATTACCACGCGTTCGCGATGCCCAACTCCGGATTAACCTTCGCAAACGCGACCTCCCCAACGCGTTCGCGATGCACTAGCTCCCAGCCGTCTGATTTTCCTTCTACGCTTTCGCGATAACCGTCACGCGAACGCGATGCACACCCTCACAAACCTACGCGAACGCGACACCCTGAACGCTATCGCGAAGCTCAAAAATCCTGGCCTACGCGAACCCGATAACCTGTCTTGCGATTGTTATGCTTGACTCGCCTGGCCTTCGCGAACGCGAAGGCTTGGATTTTGCCCAGTGATCTGCAATTTTTCTGCAGATTTTTAAGTTCCAAAAATGCCGGATGATGGTCCGGATTCACCCCGAGGCCCCCGGGACCCCAACGAAAACCACCAACATACTCCAAAACATGATACGAACTTGTTCCAAGCATAAAAACACCATCCTAAACATCAAAATCACCAATTACACACGGATTCAAGCCTAAGTTTTCACTCAAACTTCCGAAACCAACATTCGACCAAAAACCCGACCAAACGACCTCCGAATGACCTGAAATTTTGCAGGCACATCCAAAATCACCTAACAGAGCTACTGTAATTGTCGGAATTCCATTCCGACCCCTCGATCAAAATCTCACCTACCGTTCGGATTTCGCCAAAATTCAACCTTAGCCAATTCAAGCCTATTTCTACACCGGACCTCCAAATTCAATTCCGATTGTTTTCCTAAGTCACAAATCACCTCTCGGAACTAACCGAATCATCAGAATCCGATTCTGAGCCCTCTAACTAAATAGTCAACTCTGGGTTGACTTTCCTTATTTAAGTTCCCTTCAAAAAGGCTATATACCTTATCTTCAATCCAATTCACTCCTAACTCCCCCGATAGACTTTAATACTGATATAAAAGTAAGAAATATGTAATTACAACATAACGGGGTGGTAATTCTCATGACGACGGGCCGGGTCGTCACACAAATATAATCCGGTTTACAAGTCCGGAGTTGAATCCCACAGAGAACTAAGGTTTAGCTACAGTTGTTCACTATCACCAAGAAGACAAGCTTGAACAATTCCTAACTTATAGATATTAAGATACTTGTGTTTAACGAATTAACTAACATATTAAACTACTAAATTAATGACTAAGTATACTAAGGGTTAGAGACAAGATTACAGAGGTCTAGAGTTATGATTTTCCCAATTATCGGAATCCTTCCCGCTATGTATTCTATAATTTCGCCTAAGTATTCTCTACCAATCATGAGCACTCTTATTACTGTAAATCTATCCCGAGTATTTACAACAATTTACTAGACACACTCTCCCGAGCTACGCTAGCTGGCTTTTAATACAGCTCACTTCAGATTGCACCCAAGGCCCCGTTATCCCTAATCCCGCCTTTAAACCCTCGATTATTGATCCCTCATATACTTTGGGAGTGATGTTGTTCAACAATTACCTAAATATGCACTCTCTCCCGAGTTATACATACTAAATAGGCACAGCTAATTGAGAGCTCTTCAACCAACCACAATATAAATGTAGTTGAACAAATAGAGAAAAACCATGACTCAATTATATAAAAACATAACAAGAATTTATCCTGAGGTGCCATATCACCAGTGTGGTGTATTATAATCGAAATAATCATTGGAGTTATTAATGAGTGTGAATATATATGATTTTAGCTGGTTAGAAGGGTAATATCGAGGTTTGGCTCCGAAATCTGTTGTGGTATTAGCCAAAAAGGAAATGGATTCATAAATGGTTGACTTGAGAGATGGATTCGATATATCGCGTGTTTCGATTGCCGTGGACAGTATATGAAGGTGTTGGAATAAGACTTTAGCTAATGAAAAGGGTTCTTCTGTTAGTATATGGTTATTGCAGGTAGTTGCTATGGATAGATGCCATCGTCTCGAGTGTTGGGTTGTGTAGCGTATCATATGGTCTCACCTGGAGTGGCAAGTATGGGTTATTATAGTTGGTTCGGGTTTGTTTTAAGTATGGACGTGGGATCTGATTTGGTGTATAATTTTGGTAAGTGTAATGTGATTTATGCTTTAGATGGGTTATGAAATTCCAGCTATATTGTGTTATCGAACTTATGATAAATAAGGTGATGTGGGATCACCCCGAGTATATGCTTGGTAAGGTCATTCAGCCATTGGGTTGCTTCTAGTTCATCTCTGGGTACGCTAAAGGATGAGCGTTTGCTTAAGTTGGGGAGAATGTGACGATCTGGCCCGTCGTCACGTGAATTACCGTCCCGTTTTTCCCGTTATATGTTTTTCCATGACTCAATATATGTATTTAGTGAATTTGAGTCAATTCGGATCAAGTTTGATGAGAAATGGGGTAAATAGTTTCTTTGATGAAGGAATAGTTTGGAAAGTCAACCAGACGTTGACTTGTGAGTTAGAGGGATCAGAATCAAATTTTGAGGGTTCGGTTAACTTCAGGGGTTGATTTGTGACTTAGAAGAGCAACCATAATTGAATTTGGAGGTCCGACGTAGAAATAGGCTTGAATTGGCGAAATTGGAATTTTGGCGAATTCCGGTTGATAGATGAGATTTTGATCCGAGAGTCAGAATGAAATTTCGACAGTTGCAGTAGCTTCGTTAGGTGATTTTGGATATGTCTGCAAATTTTTAGGTCATTCAGATATCATTTGGATGAGTTTTTGATTGGATGTGAGATTCGAAAGTTTTAAAAAATTTTGGACTTTGATTAGATGATAAATGAGGATTTTGATATTAACGGTAGCGTTCTTATGATTCGAGCAAGTTTGAATAATGTATTAGATCATGTTTGTGCTTTTGGTTGAGGTCTCGGGGGCTTTGAGGTGATTTCGGATGGTTAATTAGGGTGAATTTGAATTATTGCTTGAATTGAGAATTCTATTTCTGTTGTTTCCGCATCTGCGAAAAAAGGACCGCAGAAGTGGTTCCGCTGATGTGGTTGGCTAGCCGCAAAATCGGTCCAAGATGGGGCCAGGAGAATTCCGCAGAAGCAGATTTTTTACCGCGTAGGCGGGGCCGCAGAAGCAAACATATGATCTTGGAAGCGGTCTGGGGAGGCCGCCTATGTGGAATTTTTGATCGCAGAAGCGATCCCCGAGATTTTTAAGTGGGATCGCAGAAGAGGTCCATTTTGCGCAGAAGCAACACCGCAGGTGCGGTCAGTGGACCGCGGAAGCGAAAACCGCTCAGGGTTAATGATTAGTATATTGGAATTTTTTTAGAAATATTAAAAATATTTGGGGCTTCGAACTAAGAGAAGAAGTGGGCGATTTTGAAGAGGAATTGGGGAGTATCATCAGGTAAGGACTCTTGGACCTAAATTATGTTGTTTAAGTGATAAAACATGGATTTAATTACTGAAATTGGAGGAATTAAGGTGTAAAAATGGGGATTTTTGCTTGAAGCCTAAGAAATAGTAAATTGATGATTTGAATGGGTAAATGAACTCTGATTTTGATAAATTTTATAGGTACGGACTCATTGAGAGACGAGGATTCCGAAAAGGTGAGTTTCATAATTTTTCTAAAAGCGGGCCGGGGGCTCGGGTTTTGCTAGTTTTGAGATTCTTCTTATATTTCAATTGTTTTCGATTGGGTGTTGTTCCATTATCCTGTTATAATATATTTGTACTGATTTTGGCTAGTTTCGACGTGCGTGGAGGCCGGTTTGAGGAGAAAAGACATCGTGGGCTAGAGTTTTTGCCGGATCGAGGTGGATAATATTTGTAAATGATGTCCTGAGGGTTTGTAAACCCCGGACTTGCACATCTTAGTATTGTATTGAGGTGACTTGCACGCCGGATAATGAGCGTGGGCTAGAGAACCATTGGGGATATTGACTTGGACTGTCCCACTTAATAAAAACACTACCTAATTTCTAAAAATTGAATTGACACCCTAATAAAGATATTAATTATCATGAATTGGACTGATTATCATATTTTGGGCTTCATGCTGAATATTTGAATCCTTCAGGGATTGGTATCACTGTATATACATCTCAGTCTAAGGTTTTAAAATGGTATTTTTGCTACTCAGTATTTTTATAAGATTTGAAAACTTAAATGAAGCTTTGATGACATTTTAGGTATGAGTTGTTATGATATTGTTGCCCAAGGGACTTATATACATTCATGACTATGCATGGATCGGGCTGCACGCTGCAGTAGGAGTGGTATTGATATTGTGCTTGGGCTGTAGGAGCCCCGAGCGCGGGCGCCTTTGCATGGATTGGGCTATACGCCACATCGTCATATGCATTGCATACATACATTGGCCTTACTTGTACTACTTGGCATGCCATTTAGCACTCATACATTACTAACATACATGTGTTATCTGCCTTATTGACCAGATACTCTAGTGGAAATTGTTAAGGAGTGCTGAGCCCAAGGGGCTGAATTGAGTGTAGACTTGCACTGTTTGATGTTGTACCCAGGTATCGAACTGTTATTAATGAAAGTACGAGATGTTAAAAAGAGATTTCGAAAACCTACTCATTTATGCTAAAAAGGAATAAAATGAAAGTGTATTGCACTTTAAAAGATGGTTCGGTATTTTATAGCATGAGATAGTGCTTTGTGTGGTTTTCTTGTCCTCAGCACTATTTACTTTTATTACCAATGAGTTGGAAGTACTCACTCGACTCCCTCCACCATGTGTGCATATTCAGGTACTTAGAAGCTTATCTAAGCTTGGGGCTGGTCTAGAGCTCCATTTGAGATCGTCAAGATAGCTGCCTGGCATACGCAAGACCCGACACTCCCTATTGTACTCTGTTGTTTTGTTTATTCTGCGTACTCTCATACTTGTAGAGTTACTTAAAAATATGTATTTACATTCTGATAGAGGCTCTTGGCTCGTGACCCCAGGTCTTTGGGAAGTTATGTGGTTTTCGTGAGATTTCGGGACATTGTTATAGCTATCGGCTTATTTTGATTTTCTTCACTGTTAATGACTTAAAATAAATGATTTTGAGCTATAAGCTCAGGTTGAGAGTGTATTTGGTCGGGTTTGCCTAGTCGTTGGGTTGGGCGCCATCATGACCGGGTTTGGGATCGTGACACACAAAGAATGATTCAACAAAGTAAGGTGACCAAAGGCAAGCAGGTTTGGCTCAGAACAGATAGAGATGGTGCCAATGATAAGAAGAAGATTGAACAGCAAAAATAACTACATCAACTCAGCTGACAGAACCAGAATCAGATGAGAAAGATACACAAAAGAAGGATGAGGGGTATATAACTGTCCTTGGTAAATTAGCAGCTAGGGCAGCTAAGGCTAAGCAAAATGAAGAGCAGGAACTAGCTGGGAGTAATGGATTTCAAAGCATGAAAAATAACCAAACATATGATGAACCAGTACAAGCAAAGTGCAGCTAAGTAGCTCAAGGGTGCAAGAACTGTATCACCATCCTTATTTCATACCTATATGAGTGTGGTAACATAGATTGTTAGGGGGTTGAATAAAATATATATAAGCATAAGGAGGTAAAGGAGTTTATAAAAGGGAATAATAAAGCAATTATAGCCTTGGTTAAACATAGAGTAAAAGAACACAAAGCAAATGAGGTGATTAAAAAGATTAAACTTGGATGAAAATGGACATCCAACTCTAGTACAAGTCACAAAAGTAGAATTATGGGTAATTTGGGACCCTAGGATAATATTTGAACCAGTGGAAATAGATGAACAATTGATACATGGTGAGATTAGACTAATCTCAAAGGCAATCACATTTGGATTTTCAGAAATATATGGCTTGCATACCATTAAAGATAGATTGAAGTTATGGAGAAAGCAGAGACAGATCCATAGTATACAACAAGGTCGTTGGCTAGCTATGGGGGATTATAATGTTATATATGCACAAGATAGACAACATGGATATGAGATAGACACTGGGATGAATTAATTACAATATGTGGGAAGGAATTACACATGGACTAACAATCATACTTATAGCAGGATAGATAGGGGACTTGTGAATACCAACTAGATGATGACAATACCAAATTTGAAAGTGCAGGTGCTAGAGCCACTGGTGTTTTCATCATTTAATATTGAAACTAATGATCACTCAGGTGCAAGTAAAGAAGAATAGTCTATTTAGATTTTTTTTCCAGTTGCATGACTAATCACCCATAATTCCTACAACAAGTTGAGATATCTTGGGAAGAAAGGGGTACAAAACGGAAGATGCACGCAGTATGGAACAATCTCAAGAAGACAAATGAGGTAATCAAAGGGATAAACATTCAACACTATAAATGGATTGATGAAAGGATTAATGAGACTAGGAACAAGTTGCAGTCAGTGCAAGAGAAAATAAGCTATAAACTACAGAATACTGTGTTGATTGAGAAGTAGAAAATTTTGAAAGGTGAATTAGAAAAATGGATAATGATTGAAGAGAGTATATATAAGCAAAGATCTAGAGTTCAATGGTTGAAGCTGGGGATTCGAACTCAACCTATTTCTTTGTACAAGTGAATAATATGATCCATTTGAATGGAATTCAGCCTCTAACAAATGATGTGGGAGTTCAGCTTGTAATGGAGGATGACATAAAAGTATAAATACTAGGATGGCTACTACAAGAAGCTGTTGAGGTCAAGAGCTGGAAATATTCCATCCATCAACCCAAATGTCATGAAACTGGGAGCAATATTAAATAGAGATCAACAGCTACAACTTATCAAGCCAGTAACTAAGGAAGAAATATGGGTAACATTGAAGGACATTAGTGATCTAAAAGAACTAGGTTATGATGGCCTTAATGCAGTATTTTTCAAGAAATCTTGGCAAATCATAGGAGAGGATGTGACATGGGCTATATTGGGATTCTTTAAAACAACACAAATGTATAGACCTACCAATTGCACAACTATTATTAAGGAGTATAGACATATCTCCTGTTGTGATGTATTATACAAAGTGATATCTAAGGTCTTAACTAAAAGGCTGCAATGAGTCATGGACACACTGATTGACAGTACATAATCTGCATTTGTCCCTGGTAGAGTAATCATAGATAACATCATCCTTAGCCATGAACTTGTGAAAGGATATGGAAGGAAGGGATATCACCTAGGTGTATGATGAAATTGGATATGCAAAAAGCTTATGACTCAATTGAATGGGCTTTTATGGAACATATGCTGAATGCTTTGGCCTTCCCAGAACAATTTGTGAGGTGGATCATGACTTGTATGGAAACTGTCACATATACAGTTATGATCAATGGAAAACAAATAAAGCCTTTTGAAGCTAGAAAGGGGTTGAGACAAGGGGATCCAATGTCTCCATTCTTGCTTGTGTTGGCAATGTAATACTTAACAAGAAGCTTAAATACATTGAAGTAGATCCCAAACTTTAACTACTATCTCAAGTGTGCAAAGATGCAAATCTTGCAACTTGGTTTTGCTGACGACCTTTTATTGTTTTGCAGGAGTGATATAGGCTCAGTCAAGTTACTATTCCATTGCTTTAATGAGTTCTCAAAAGATTCTGGCCTGGTGATTAACAAGAATAAAAGTTTCATATTATTTGGAGGGTCACACAAACTGCACAAAAGGAGATCCTAGAGTTTCTAGGAATTCAGAGAGGAGAACTACCAGTAATATACGTGGGTGCTCCACTAAGCTCTAAAAGAATATCCATAGCACATAAAATAGTGCGCAGAATAACCTCATAGACTACCAAATTTCTATCTTATGCTGGAAGGATCCAACTAATAAAGAGTGTGTTATTCTCTGTTCAAACCTATCGGGTACAAATATTTGTGCTCTACAAAAAGATCACTAAGTTGATTGAAGCAATCTGCAGAAGTATTTTGTGGATAGGAGAAGGCAATGTGTCAAAAAATGCTCTATTGGCACGGGAGAAAGTCTACCAACCCAAATCACCTGGAGGATTTAATATCATGAATATAACTATCTGGAACAAAGCTGCCATATGTAAACAGTACTGAAATCTTTGCAAAGAAAAGAAGAAGTTGTGGATACTGTGAGGTCATAATTACTATATCAAAGATAAGAACATATGGGAAACTCAACTGAGGCAAATATCTTGGATGGTGAGTAAGATCATGAAAGTAAAGAAGACATATGGATGCATGATTCAACTATGATGATATCATAAAAATGAACAAGTGTTCGATCAAAAGCATATATCACAGACCGCAAGGACAATTTGACAAAGTAAGCTGGAGAATAGTTGTTTGTCAGAACACAGGATGCCCCGGGTGGACTTTTGTATTAACTTTGGCAGCACATGGCAAACTGTATACAAGAGACAAATTATAGAGATGAGGAATACAAGTTGATCAAGACTGTGTCCTATGCAAACGAGCTGATGAAAACACTCAGCATATGTTCTTTGAGTGCCCATATACAAGTGCATTATGGAGTAAACTGTTAGTATGGCAATGGATCAAAATACTAGTGCACGGATGGGATGAGGAACTAAGATGGGCTGCGAAGTGGACTAAGAGAAAAAAAGCAACAGCAAAACTATATAAAATGGCATTAGCAACAGTTTTGACTATGTATGGCAAAAAAGGAAGGCTCAAATTTTCCACGGTAAGGCAAAAGGATGGGAAATAATATGCAAGCTTATTATACAAGAAATTCACGGTCAAAGTAATAGACAAAATCCTACATAGTCTAGACCGGTACCCAATATAATAGGTAGGAAATGTATAAATAACAAAAAAGTAGGAAGAGGTGAAGCACAGGCAAAAAGGATCATATATAAGGGTTTGATTTACTTATAAATATTTCTCTAATAAATGAAAATTTTAATTACCCAAAAAAATACTATAAAGTATATATTTTTGTGAAAATATTTTTCACTTCCCAATCAAACACTTAAAAAATATTTTTAAAATAATATCTATCATAAAAAACATCAGCTACTTGGTAGTTGGTAGTTGACTTCTTTCCACTTTTGGCCACCTACCATCTTTATTTCTCTTTTTAACTTTCATATAAACAAAAACCAGCAACCTTTCTCCGATCATAACCACCGGCAAAAAATGGAAGTAACCATCGACGAAACCACCACGATCTACCCTTCTAAGCCGCCTTTCTCCGAAAATCATGTCCTCCCTCTCTCCCACCTTGACACCGACCGCAACCTCAATCTCACTTTCCGTTACCTCCGTGTCTACGTCAACCACACAACACAACAATTGGACCCATATGAAGTTGTCACTTCCTCTCTCTCCGCCGCTCTCGTCCCTTACTACCAATTCACTGGCTGTCTCATTCGTCGTCCGTCGGATAACCGCCTAGGACTTCACTGTCAAGTAGGGAGTGGCATTCCTGTAATTCTGTCCACAGTTGACTGTACCTTGGCCTCTATTAACTACCTAGATGATCCAGATTATGAGTTTGCTGAGAAGTTGGTACCCGACCCGAGAGATGACGAGGCATTGAACCGACCTTTGATTCTGCAGCTGACCCGGTTTAAGTGTGGTGGGTGGGTTTTCGGAACGGCGGTTCACCACGCGATGTGTGATGGTATGGGATCCACACTGTTTTTCCATGCTATGGCGGAGATTGCTCGTGGAGGAAATGGGATGAAGGTTGAACCGGTTTGGAAGCGGTCGAGTTTGCTTGGACCGAGGAACCCACCGCAAGTTGAGTTCCCGGTTCATGAGTTTCTGAGTTTAGATAAAAATTTATCGCCGTATTTGGAGTCAGGTAAACCGGCGGTTCGAGAGTGCTTTGAGGTGAAGGATGAGTGGTTGGATCGGCTTAAGGGGTTTCTAAATGAGCAGTCCGGTTTAAAGTTTACAACTTTCGAAGCTTTGGGAGCTTTCATTTGGCGAGCAAAGTATGTCTTTTTCCCTTTATTCCAAGCGGTTTTTTATTTTATTTTTTTATTATTATGAAATTCAGGAGTCTTAATCATTTTCTTTTTATTATGTACTCCATTTATAGATGAAAGCTCTTCTAATGTGAGCTTTGCAAAGTATAAATGATCATGTTCGAATTAAAAAGGATGTTTATCATATAATAGGTTGATGATCACTGCTAAATCGGGTTAGTTATTTGATTAAATGTCTAAAGATGAAATGACATTGAATAATCTAGGGTTTTAGTATGTTCGATTGAGGTCAGCTCAGATTCTTCAAGTTTGTTCCTTGTTTTTCTTCTCCCTAGTCATCATCATTTTGAACTCGCCAGAAATTTAATAAAGAAAAAAAAGGGTATATGCAGACCCTTGACATAATAATAGTTAGCTGATCTGGGCAAGGATTCACTTATTATATACACAAAAATGGTGTCTTTTGAAGATATGAAAAGGGTTAAAAATATCCTTAAACTATTAGGAAAGGGTTAAAAATACCTCTAAATTATTAAAAAATATTTAAAAATATCCTTCGTCCATCTTTTAAGTTAAAAATACCCTTCCATCTACCTTTTAGGTTCACTTATGCGATGAATTAAAAATAATAATCATTAAAATTCCACTAGCAATTTCTTATTAGTCGAAATTAAATCATCTAATCTATTAGAAAGACTCAACTATATCTATCCGTTTTTCACACTAACCCGCCTCAAACACTAGCCCAACCTGAATAAAAAGTTCAAAAAAAAAAAAGAAGATATTATTACTTTGGGCTTCATAATTAAAGGTTTATGGTGGAATCTTTTGATATGCGTGACTAGTAATCACAATCTTCAATTCTTTCTTATTGGCACTACTAGGACTAGAAGTAGAAAAGATACATATGTGTGGGTCTTTCTAATAGCTTAGATATTTTAATTTCGACCAATGAGAAGTTGTCACATGAATTTAAATAATTTATATTTTTAATTTATCATTGACCTAACGGTCAAAGGGCATAAGTGAACCACAAAGGTAGATGGAGGGGTATTTTTAGCTCAAATAGATGAATGGAGAATATTATTAACCCTTTTCCAATAGTTTAGGAGGATTTTTAACCCTTTTCCGTTTGAAGAAATTGGTAGTTATGTGTTACTTGTCTAGGCTAGGTACTGAACTGTTAATAATTGTGAAACAGGGCAAAAGCTTCTAAAATCCCAGGTGATGAGATAGTGAAGTATGCCTATCTAACCAATATCAGAAGAACAGTGAAGCCAGCATTGCCAGCAGGCTACTGGGGCAATGGTTGTGTGCCAATATACGTGCAGCTCCTTGCAAAAGACCTCATCAATCAACCAATCTGGAAAACAGCAGACGCGATCAAGAAGAGCAAGAGCATCATCGCAGATGAGTATGTTCGTTCGTTAATTGATTTCCAGGAGCTGCATTATGATGAAGGGATCACAGCAGGGAATAGGGTGAGTGCATTTACAGATTGGCGGCACGTAGGCCACGAGACAGTTGATTTTGGATGGGGCGGACCTGTGACTGTCTTCCCCCTATCTAGGCACTTAGTTGGGAGTGTTGAACCTTGCTTTTTCTTGCCTTATTCTGCTGCTACTGAAGGTAAGAAAGATGGTTTCAAAGTTTTGGTTTGTCTGCAAGAAGAAGCCATGCCTGTCTTCAAGGAAGAGATGAAACAATTGGAGCATGTCACTCTTTAGGGATATTATGTAATGTTGTTTTATAAGAGGCACAACAATACCATGAGCATAACACTTGTGGAGGGGAGAAATAGCAATAAACTAAGACAAAATAATTATGGCTTTGTAACTTAATTTCTTTTCTTTGCAATAGCAAAGTTTTCCACGGTCATTGCAATAACCTTGTTTAATTTCTTATGCTATCAGCTACATACAGGAACCTATTTATAACAGCTTCATTTATCAGATTTCTTTTTGTTATGTTGTTATAGATAACATATATTATAATATAACATAAAAATTGATTCCATAAACAACTTAATTTTTATAGTGAATGACTGTTATATAGCAATGCAATTACAGAGAGGTATAATTGTACTATAGTGTTTGCTTTTGCACCCGCCAAGGGGTTGCAAGATTCACCTAGATTTATTGAGTTTATTTGAATATGTGCTAGTTCTTTTGATTATATTTTCCTTAGGAGAATTTTACATGAAACTAGAAAGTTTACACCACATTCAATGGATAAAAACTTAAATTCATATACTAATGCAATATTAGACTTGTTCTTAGTTTTAGTACATATGGTTGAGTTAATCATGATATGTTTTCACTTACTATAATCATGAGCTAGCTAATTAAGAGCTTTACGTGGCTTGCTTACGTCAGTGTAAAATGTATTAATACAAGTAAAATAATATCATTTGCCGATACGACTACATGGCGATAAGTGTTTCCCAAATAGCAACTCATTCAATCGTTTAAATATAAAAATAAATGAAAGCATAATTATATATAATGTATGTATAGTATGTAATGATAACATCCTAGGAAGCTCAAATCTATTCAAGGACAAGTATGAAGCTTTGGAATCTCAAATAGACCTTCAACAAGATCTCAAGTTAAAAAGTTGCAAAACAAGGTCATTGGACTTGGACTTCAGGAACGATCAAAGAAATTATTAGTTGGGAGGAAGAGCTTAAGGATAAAGGATATGATTTACCTAGGTATTATAATTGTTTTATAGCCCAAATTAATGTCCAATAAGAGGTGAATTAGATCCCAAGAACGTACTCTGAAGAAGGTCCAAATCAGGTCCTGTTGGACCAATTTAGCACCTAAAATGTGGCCAAACTTGCAGCCCATGAAGTATTATACAAAGACACGTTTTAATAGCATAAAAGGGCTTAATTGATATCCAAGAATGGTACAATAGAGTTGGTGCCAAGTTACTTGCAAATTTCCTTCAAGATTTTCAAGATTCTATCCAAGATTGGTTTGAGACTTATTCCCATATATGTTAGGACTATATTTATTGCTTTCCTAGTTAGTTAATGTTATATTTTCCTTTTCCTAAGATTCTTTGTATTACTTTCCAAGAATGACTTGGTTTTTGCTTCCTAGTATTTTTCTTTTCCTAAGGTAGTTGGACTTGTTGTCCAAAGTAGTTTAGGACATTATTTTCTTGTTTCTTAGGTAGAAATTTTGTGACCCCCTCTATATAAAGGGGTATCTTCTTTGTTTTTATGTGGATTATTCAGATTATTATTAATAAAAATTGTGAGATTTTTCTTGCATTCTTGTGTGTGGTTACTCTTGGATTTGTTCTTCAACCTTTAAGATTCAACTTAAGGTGGTAAGATTAAACTATTTTCGAAATCTTAGATCACTTCTAGGTATTCAAGAAAGGTTATCAGTTTAGGCTTATTGTTGTTCTTGTTATTTTAAGGGGTCGGGTTTCACAATCTATATCTTGTTTTTAAATCTCTACCAAAGACGATTAGTTCTTCGGTAGCTAATATTTATTGTTAGGATTCAACTTCAAGAATAGACTTCTTGAATTCAAGAAACTATTTCTTGAATTCAATCTATCTTTAATTTTTGCCTTTTTCGTTTATTTATTTTCTTTTAGCTTCCGCATGTTTCTTGATTTTCTTATGTAATTCTTGAATCCCCTATTGTGTTGTTATTAAGTGGTATCAGAGCATAGGCTAATCAAGATTTCAATCTTGATAATCTTGGGAGGTTCTTGATAAAAAAATCGAAAACAATAAAATTCAACCCCCAGAAAGTGTTCTTGTTCATTATTATTTTCATAATTCAAATATTATTTGGTTTCCAAGTCAAGAAAGGAAATAAGAAGAGGAGATCCTAGTTTTTGAAGATTAAGGTAACTTCTTTCCTTATTATTGTGGTTTTGGATTTCTTAAATTCTTTTCTTTTTTTTTCTTTTATCACCAACCAACTCCTAGTCTCTCTAGGTTTGGTGCGCCACTTTCCTTTTCTTTTTCTAACTCCTTATTCTTATCACTACGGGTTGTGACTTGTTAGATTCATTAATAAATCTAAAAATTAACAACCAAGAGTTGCTTTGAGTGGAAAAAGGCAAGAGAGGTGAAAACATTAGAAGGAAAAAGCCAAATATTAGTTATACATATTTCTGTTAATCTTTGTTCAAGATGTTTCAAACGGGTAGTTATGAAGAAAGGAGGCGAACTATGACTCAACAATTTGAAAGGTCAAACTTACAACATGCTGAAACTAAGGAAGACAATGGTAAAGTTATTTTTCAAACAAGAGTGCCCTTAGAATTGACAAAGAGTTTGGCTATAACTCAATTAACACTTATATGGTTGAGTAATTTAACTTGCATTATGTTGAGCATATTGAATCCTACATGTTTGGAGGAGTAAAGGTAGATAAGAGACTCTTATTACTATTCTCAATTGGAAGGCATGAGGATGCGATCTGGTGCGATGTGATTCCCATGAATAATTATCATGTCTTGTTGGGAAAACCATGATATGTCTAAAGAAGAGCTTCATATAACATGGACAAAAATTGATACTCTTTTGATGTTAACGGGAAAAAACTCATTCTTGGACCTTTGACCCCCTCACAAATTCATGAAGATGAAATGATTGTTAAAGAGAATATGGAGAGAAAAGAATGATAGGAGTAAGGGAGTGCATGTTGACATCCCAAGAGAGGAAAAAAGAGAAGTTGTGTTGAGTAAAGAGAGTGTGATGTAAAGGAAGGAAAATAGTGAGTTTGAGAGGAAAGAAAAGAGAGAAGGCCATGAGATAGAAAAAAACTTTGAGGTCGAGAGAGAGAAAGATGGTTTGAGAGATGAAAAAGAAGAAAATTTGAGTGAGAGAAAAAAGGCTAAGGGTGATGAAAAAGTTAGTCTTGAGGTTAAAGCCAAGGAGAGTGTAAGTAAGAAAACATGTTCTTTACTTCTTAACCCATTAACTCTTTCTTGTTTTAGTTCTTGTGTTTTTGCGCAGCCGCGTGTTGAAAGACCTTCTTAAAGGATAGGTGAGGCGAAAGCGACGGTGGCAAAGGATCCTATTGGATTCCAACATGAATTTGGCAAGAGATAAAAGCTTGATTTATGACATGGAGTTCCTTAAAGCCATTGCTAAGTTGGAATCATTGCAAAAAAGAATACAATGATATTGTTCCATTATTAAATAAGTCCAAGTATGGTATGTATAATTGATTTATTCGCATTCTTGTCCTTTCTAGAACACCTAAGATATTTTTGGAGGTAATGAACTATACTCTTAATTATTATGTTGGTGACTTTATAATTTTTGTGGATTATGATATTTTGATGCATATAAAGTTATTAATAGTAATATCTAAGCTCAAGTGCAAGAGCAATTTGCTTCTCTTTGAAATTGAGTTCGGTGTAGGTGACTGTGAATTTCAACTTTGTAGAAATAGGCATGAAATTTATGAGAAGAAGCTTGTGAATGAGTTAAATATTTCTTCTTCTCTCAATCAAGTGTCTAATGAGTTTTCATGTGATAAATTGCTAGAACATGATATTTACTATGTGATAGAGAGTTATTCTTTAAGCCATGTTTATTGTGACATTAAAAGTATTTGATACTAGTAAAAAGGCTATGCATGATTATTGTGACATTAGTGATTAAATACTCTTTGATGAGCTTATCAATGACTCTTTCTGTGACACTTTGAGAAATTGTTTAGAATCTATTGACGTTGCGAATATTATTGAGGAAAGTTATAATCATAAGCTTGAATATATTGAAATTTTTATTTTGGAATTTATGGGATATTCTAATCTTCTTGTGAATTTATGTGCTTCTTTGAATAGCTTACATGTTGAATTTATGGGTTTCGATACCATTTGATAACAACACGATAAAGGATTAAAGAATTACTAAAGAAAATCAAGGAACGTGCGGAAGCTAAAAGAAAATAAAGTGTCACGACCCGGATTTACCACCATCAAGCGTCGTGGTGGCGCCTACTAATGGAGCTAGGCCAACCAAACCTTAAACATACTCTAACCAACCTCAACAATATAATATACCATAAACAATTAAATAAATGCAGAAAACTTTAAGTTTAATAAAATGAAATCAAATGCGGAAGTTAATAAGACATCACTACCCAAAATCTGGTGTCACTAGCTCACGGACTACTAAAGAGCACTGCATACAAGTCTGAATGAAAGAAAATACATATGTCTGTCTCGATACAATAAAAACAAACTGAAATAAGAGAAAAGGACTTCGGTTTGCGAATGCCAGCTAGGCTACCTCGAGAATCCCTGGACTGAAGATAGCTCCCGGATAAAATCCTACTACTGTTGTCCAAAAGCTGCTCCTGTATCTCCGAAAAAAATGCATAGAGTGTAGCATCAGCACAATCGACCCCATGTGCTGGTAAGTGCCTGGCCTAACCCCGGCGAAGTAGTGAAGAGGCTAGACAGGACTACCAAATCAACCTGTATAATTCTATATACATATATACAATAAAAGGAAAAGAAAATACCGAAACTAAACAGTTTAAATGGAGGGAAACATGTTGTGGGGGAGTACAATCTGAATATAAAATTCAACAGCGTAATTAAGAAATCGGGCACAATAATAACTACCTAAGAACAAGAAATTTAATAGTTGTATGGTATCAACCATCGTGCTTATACTCTCATCCTCACCCAAAGTAATCGAATAAAATGCACGGCATCACCCTTCGTGTTTTCCTCACAAAATCTCTCATTTCATGGCACAGAATGACCCTTCGTGCAATAATAGTCAAATTAGATTACGGAATGTCCCTTCGTGCATAAATAGTCAAAATATAGTACGGAATGATCCTTCGTGCAAATATAAACAAAAATGATACGGAATGACCCTTCATGCAATATCACTCTTCCTCACCCAAACAACAGTCACAACCAAACGGGCGAGAGGAATAAATAATAATAAGAACTGTCCCGGCAAAGGAATAACACAAATAGCAACTAGGTCCCGAAAAGGGAACAATAACGATAACCTTCACATCCCGACAAGGGAAATATTCAATATATTCAAACCATCCCGACAAGGGATTAATCACAACTCTTTTCAATACTTTCATCTCCTACTCAATAGTAGTTATCATTTGAGCCAACGCTCCAAAGTATTAATATTTCATAATTTATCCTCAAACTCTTTACATTATGTAGAAATCATTATTTAGCTTAGAAAAGTTCCAAATTATCTCAAAAATAAGTACAAACAAAGACTCACGGTCATGCTAGACTCCGATGTCTAGATACTCGTCACCATGCCTATACACCGCACTCGATCAATTAGCAAATAGCAATTATGACACTCAAATCGTATTCCCTCAAGCCAAAGTTAGATCAAACACTTACCTCGGTTCGAAAATAGCAATCAAAGCTCTAAAACCGCTTTTACTTTAGAATCTGACTCCGAAATAATGATATCTAGGAACAATTTGGTTCAATAGTATCAATAAGAGCTCAAAAACATAATCCTGTAGTCTAGAAATAAAATTCCCATCATTCTTCCAAAAATAGCAAAATCCGACACCTGGCCACATGGTCCAAACTCGAGGCTCGGACCAAATTCTCATCACCCATACTCCCACGAATTCAAATATGTAATTTGTTTCAAGATTTGACCCCATTTGAAGTTGAATCACCCAAAATTCCCAAAGCCCTAGTTCTACCCAATTCCCCCAATTTACACCCTAAATTTAATGTTTTAGGTCTAGGAATTCAAGAGATGTTGATGAAAAATGAAGAAAAGGAGTTAATTAATACTTACCCAAGGAGGCTTGGTGAAGAAGAGCTTTAAAATCGCCTAGGTGCTGTTGGAGAAGAGAGAGTTTGAGAAATGGATGAAAATCCTGTAAGTGTAATGTTTTAGGTTTTTAAAAATAACTGGGCAAACTTATTCATCGCGTTCGCGACACACCTGTCGCATTCGCGATGAAGGTAAATGGGCAGGCATCACGTTCGTGCAAAAGGGAATGTGAACGCGCAGAAGAAAATGCTGGGCTACACAAATGGGCCTACGCAAACGCGTGTCACCTTATGCAAACGCGCAGAAGAGATAGCCAAGCTATGTGAATGCGAGAGCCTTCCTACGAACTCATAGAGGAAATGGCTGGGGTGGGTGATTTATTGTACGCGAACACGAGGTATGGCTCACGATCGTGAAAAGGGGGGGGGGGGGGGAAGCCTTCGCGAACGCGACTAGAGGGACGCACGTGAAGAAGGAATACCTGCTGCAAATTTTCTGCACTTTCCCAAAGTTCAAAACCACCCCGATTCCTATCCGAAACTCACCCGAGTCCTCGAGGCTACAAACCAAATATACACACTGACTCAATATCATCCTACGAACTTGCTCGAGTGACCAAATCGCTAAAATAACATCAAAAGCAAAGAATTAGACCCCAAAACTCATAAATTTTCATTTCAAAGTTGATAAACTTTCTACTTAGGTATTTAGGTCCGAAACACGTCAAACGACGTCCGATTTTGACCAAATTTCACAGAAAGCGCTTAACGCATATTTAAGACCTGTACCGGATGTCGAACACCAAACTACGAGCCCGATATCTATATTTTCTAACTCATTTTCATTTTCATTTTTCCTTAATAATTTCATATAACAACTTAACAGAAAAATTCTTTTATCGGGGTTATAGACCTCGGATTTTAACTTCGAGAACATACCCGAGTCGCATATCTTTCTACGGACTTCCCGGGACCATCACATCACGAATCCGGGTCTGTTTGTGCAAAATGTTGGCCAAAGTCAATTATATAAATATTAATATCTTAGTCAACCGTTCGTACTCGAACGGACAAAAGAAAGAAGTACCTGATTCAGGAAATCGATGAGGGTAACGGCTCCGCATATCAGACACGGACTTCCAGGTCGATGCCTCAGGAGGCTTACCTCTCCACTAAACACGCACTGAAGGAAAACTC